>BQKZ01000098.1:45803-57936 GCA_036244855.1 Temnopleurus reevesii | reverse complement strand
GGGGGGGGGGGGGGGGGGGGCACCTGCACCCCTCTTCCCCCTCCCCGCTGTTTACACCTTACACTGTCATGTCACTTGTCAGGATTGTACATTAGAATGCCCTTTGTAATTCATTCCTCGGCCCCTAAATATAATTTCTGTTATTTCATTTACTACATCATGCAGGGTTCTATGCTCGTACTTTGCTGTAGCTCAGAAAACTATATCTGATGTAAGTCTTTCAGATGGAGACAGATTTAGAAGTGATAATTTCATTCATTAGAAAAAAAAATTGGACTATTTATACCACATCCAATGTGTTATATGATAGAATCCAAATATGGTTTATGCAAACTACGCTTACACAAGCACGAATGATTCTTTGTCAATGAGATTGCATGAAACAGACCCCGAGTTGACCTCAATCAGGATACATGTGCGCATCAAGCTTGTAATTCATTACGAAAGCGAATCCGTGCGTAGTAAAGTGAACTACACGTTTTCGCACGAGCTAATATTTCTCATAATTGCGCTATAAAATCGAGCGCACAGGACGTGTGCGTATACATCTGAATTACGTAAAATCATACGTAACAATAACAATCACACGCTGAAGTCTGCGGGAAGACGAAATATCGGAGAGAAAATCGTCAAATGAATGGCTTCTTCTCATTAATTTAAGTGTTCTCATCCCGTGTTAGTGTTGATAATCAACCAGTATGTTCATATAGTGTTGTGCTGTATCGGAATAACTTCTTTGTGGAACATTTTGATGCCGTTATATCCAGTGATCGTCGCAGTGCCGAGAACGAAGGAGGGAGTCAGGACCGTTCTGTGGAGTGGAGCATTGTTCAGCACGCTCTCGTTACCAAAGACCGCGGACCTTCCCCCGTCGCAGTCTTGCTTGATGCCGTTCAAACATATTTCTACATAATTATTTCCCTCTCTGCACTCTCGAGCAGGCTTACAACATCAGTCGCAGTGCAATTTAAGGCTTTTTAATGCATCAGTGTGGATGAATGTGTAATAAGGAGTTGGATGCCTTTTAATCTTGATTTACATCAATTCTAATTCACTTTTTGACTTCTAATCAAATCATCATGCCATCACATATTTGTTCTGAATGTGAACGATTAGATATATGGCTGAGGATGCCATAATTAGCTAGGAAATAAGATATCTCAAGATGGAACTGGAGGATTTAGCCACTGAAGCCTACAGACGATCAAATTTTGAGCTTGCCAGTGATCTCGTTGATCGGCTGTTGGAGAAACGTGGAGAGAATATAGATTTTTTGCTCATGAAAGGTGACTCTCTTGCCAACATGGGACGACTTAATGAAGCACTGAGCGTATACTCACACGCCTTTCGCATGGGCGACATTAGCAGTGATAAGCTTCAGAATTTCGTCAATGCCTTGGTGAAAAACTTCAGTCGCAGTCTATCGCATAACAACTCTAAAAACCTGGGAAAGTTCTCGTGCGCGGTCTGCCGTGGACTTCTCTCAAAACCAACAACTCTATTGTGTGGGCACACATTTTGTAAAAGCTGTGTTGAACACCAATCAAAACGATCTTGCGTTATATGCATGTACCCGTATAGTAGTAGTAGTAATAGATGTAAAAAGATGACTCTAAATGTTACACTTAGTGAACTAATCCTCAAGTACTTTCCACACGAAGTTCAATCTCAGGAAATAAAATCCGCCGGCAATGAACTCTTCAAGCTTGGAAGACATAAAGAGGCTCAGGAAAAATATAGCGTGGCAATACAAGCAGGTAATATGGAATAATTTGTTTTGTTTAGATTTTCCTTATTTTACGGTTTGTATTTGTACAGTGTTCATGATGTGGTGGGTACATTGTAAATCGGGTTTATCCTTTCTATAATGATTAAAGACATGATGGGGCATTCATTATGTATCTTAGTCCATTTTTAGAAGTATTTCATGCTTCTCTCACAAATGCTTTTTCATAAATGAAATGAAATGTAATGAAATACATTTATTTATTGTGGTGAATATTATCATTTCCTTTTTCCTTGCTATAAATGTAGTTTCAGAAGGTAAGTAGTAGGAGAATATTTTTTGTAGGGTGTCACAAATCTTGTGTTTTATATAAAACTCATTAAAAACTATTTCTGCTCTTTTACTCATTTCTATTAGAGCTGAATCACAATATCCAGTACTCGAACAATGTATTTATCCTTACATATTATAATCAATCAATTATTCTTTATTGATTAATATCTCAGGTACTTTAAAAGTAGACTTATTTAATATTTGGCAAAATATGAATTCCAGATTGATCATAAGTTATAATTTATAGTGCTGATGAAAATAAAGTTGGAAAGTCTCCAAGGCAAAAATGTCTTATACCTTGATGTACAAATAAGTACAATTTTAATCATAAACAGCTTGAAATATATCCTTCAGCCATTTAATGTATTACATTTTTACACAGTAATTTATGTGTGTTTATACTTGTCAGATGCAGACAAACCTTCATATCATTTTAATCTTGTATTTTAGCATCCCAACGTACATGTACATGTTCACGTACAGAATATTTTCATCCATTTTTAGAACTTCAATTAACTGTATTCCTGCCAGGGAGAGCGTTGAAAAGACACTTTGATTATTCATGGTTTTGTTTGTTTGATAAGCTCTGGATTGAATGCTTATTGTTAGTTATATTCATGTTTGGTACCTTTCATATATGATATATATATTATTCCACCCAAGCAGTCATTGAAGGGACATCCTTGTTTGATTATATGTCTGTAGAATATTCCATCTAATGCTCAAATTTACATGAAACATGAACCATTTTTGTTCTGTTTTCAAGTTTGATAGATAACTTTGAGAAAAAAGGGTTTTGTTTACTTACCCAACTGAATTGATGAAAGTGGCCAAACCTGAAAATATTTTGGGAGGGAGGTGGGGGAAGGGGGATTTTCATGATCATGATCATCATTAACATCATCATTGGTACTGTATACATGTATGAGGAGAGGTAATCCTTAGTCAATATTCTAATTGTGTAATCATAATGTACATGTAGATGTACATGTAGTTAAAGAGTTAAGACTGCCGTCAATTGCAAAGTGATCGTTCCACCAAAAGCCATTATATGGTAGTATTAACCCTGACATTGGTGTGTTGTTAGTGGATGGAGAGAAATCCGTGAACAATGGTCAAACTATGAGAATATGAGCAAAATTAGACGATTCTTTCAAAAGTTATGCATAGTCTTCTAAATAATGATTTACACCCCTCATGGGCTCCATGAGTTAGCATCCTTCAGGCTCATAGCAACTGCCAACATAGAGAATCATCCTTTCAAATTCACTCAATTTCACGGATTGTTCTGTTGTGCAGAAAAGAAGACAAAATTTGACTTATTGGTTCATGTATAATATGGACATATTGATTGTGCATGTATTTTTGGATGAATCTTATTGATTCCTTGACCACTTTTCTCTATAGTATAAAGAGTGAAATGTGAAATATGTGAAAAATAGCCTTGCCTTAAAAATGTTGAAATTTAGTGCCTGAATTTTGACAAGTTATCCAATTGTTATTACATTTTGTTCATAAACAGTATGCACTATGTACTGTACATGGAGCATTTTAATGTGATAAGAATTCTGAGTTGAACTGTACGTACATGTACGTGCATGTATGGCAGTGTTTCATAAGTCCAATGCTCTGTCAATGCAGTGAGAAGGATCCCTGGTCAATGGGTCGTCCTTGCCCCGCTTTGACATGACTAGTCTGCTAACACAGTCCCAATTTATGGCAATTATGTAATACTTTTTGGTAGTGGATGTGTATGGTGGTAATTCTAGGACAGCTGTATGGTACATTCTGCCAATTGGCCTTTTTACCCCCAGGTGTGATGAGTACTAGTAATATGTAGTCACAAACACCTTCCTGTAAATCACTTACATTTGTTGTCATTAAAGACACTGAGACTTCTCTCAAAAGGGTCTGTATTTGCAGACAAATGTATGCGATGTTTAGTGTGTGTGTCTGCTGTTTTGTTTGTCTGCTTAGTCAAGCCAATAGTCCGGTCTTTCATAATGACACGTGCTTGTGTAGTCTACTGTCCCGTTTTAGTTTGAAACCTAAGAATAAACACAGGTGACTAAAAATAAATTTAAAAAATATATATTATAGTTTTAAGAAAAGAATCAATGTACAGTCAAACCTGTCTATAGTGGTCACTGTCTATAGTGACCACCTGTATAAAGTGGCCACTTAGATTGATTCCCTCCAGGTGAAAATGCATGTTATAGAACCTGTCTACAGTGGCCACTTTTTCTGTTTCCCTTGGGGTGGCCACTGTAGACAGGTTTTACTGTATTTGCAGACTATGTACAGGTATAAGACTATCAAGACATTTTTGTATTATGTGTCAATAGGCTTATGTATGTACAGTGTATGTGTATTACAACTTGTAGGTATTGAAAAATTGACCTGCAGTGTAAAGAAAAAGAAATAATTCATCCTTAGTAGGAGATACAGGTATTTATATTCCTGTATAATACATGTACATGTATGTACAGGAATTAAACTACATGTACATGTAAGTCTATCACTAAAAAAAAATCAGAGGAAATCACTTCAAAGCTTCCGCATAAATACCATTGATATTAATTACCTCAATTAGTCTGGACAGTACTTCTGAAAAAATGAGTCTAGGCATTCTGTCTCTGTGAGTTGCCAATTTGATGAAAATAAGAATGACTTCATATGATACATGTTCATGTAGGCCTACATGTACATGTACCGTAGGACAGTAACAATCTTTCAATTGAAAAAGATGGTTAGCCACAAATAAATATACAATGCATGTATATTCTTATTTATGCAGCTTTTGTATAATGCCTATTGATTATTATAAGGAACAACTTTCCATGTTTCCAAAGAAACATTGAGCAAGAGGGAGAATNTGATTATTAGACCAAACGTTAATGGACAAGATGGCTATTGGACGAACAGGATATTGGACTAACTGGTTATTGGACCAAGCGGCTATTAGACGAAATGATTAATGGACAAAGTGGTAATTGGACGACCTAATGTTAGACGAAGCGCGTTTGGACGAAACAGTTATTGGACGAGATGGCATTGGACCAAGTGGGGATAAACCATGACACGTGCTTGTGTAGTCTACTGTCCCGTATTAGTTTGAAACCTAAGAATATACACAGGTGACTAAAATTAGATTTTAAAAAATATATTATAGTTTTATGAAAGGAATCGATGTACATGTATTTGCAGACCTTGTACATGTATAAGACTACCAAGACATTTTTGTATTGCGTGTCAATACAGTAGGCTTATGTATGTGTATTATAACTTGTAGGTATTGAAAAATTGACCTGCAGTGTAAAGAAAAAGAAATAATTCATCCTTAGTAGGAGATACAGGTATATATATTTCTGTATGATACATGTATGTACAGGAATTAAACTACATGTAAGTCTATATTACTAAAAAAAAAATCAAAGGAAATCACTTCAAAGCTTTCGTATAAATTCCACTGAAATTACCTCAATTAGTTTGGACAGGACTTCTGAAAAATGAGTCTAGGCATTCTGTCTCTGTGAGTTGCCAATTTGATGACTCACATGTTGCAGAAAATATCTGGAAAAAATGACTTCATATGATACATGTTCATGTACTGTAGGACAGTAACAATCTTTCAATTGAAAAAGATGGTTAGCCACAAATAAATATACAATGCATGTATATTCTTATTGGTACAGCTTCTGTTCAATACCTATTATTGATTATATGGCCACAACTTTCCATGTTTCTGAAGAAATATTTAGCAAGAGGGAGAATTATATGTACATGTATTTTGATCAGTAAAATCAGTTTTGAAGGTTTCTGATGTTAAAATATTTCACTTGTCCTCCCTCTATGTCTCCCTATTTTACCCTGATGTAACCTTAATTTGGATCATTTGATTCTTACATGTACATTAAAACTCTGTTTTACAATGTACCATTTAAGGAAAAACAATTATGTAAGCACCACTTTACACAGTGAAGGCCACAAACATTTTATTTTTATCCGTAGTTTTTTTTTTATCATGAAGGCATACACCATTCAGTCACATACTTTGCAACGAGTTAAAAGCTTTTTTTTATATCCACATGCCAATGATTTGCTGGTTATTGAATTGCCTTCACGTAGAAGACACCACGTAGAAGTGTGGTAATATATTTCTATTTAAAGATAAGTTGACCCAGTTTCATGTTGAACTATTCTCATAACCGCAGCCCCGTGCATGAAAAGATCTGCTAATACATCAAAAGGGCGTTGAGGTGTGCACAGCCAAGCAAACAAAAGGCCTCTATAGGGTCTGAGTGGTAGACTATTGGTATTGCTTATGTAAAGGCTCCCAGCCGGTTGCATAAAGGCAACGAACTATGAATGAATGCTGCATTACGTGTACCGTACACGAATGTGTACAAATGTATGTACATTTAGAGAGGTGCGGAGCTGACCCCGCTTGCTTGGGTTGTGTAATATTTCTCTTTGTGGTCTATTACATGGAAGACGGAATAAATGGCAGATTAAATTAGCGTATGGTCTAGAAAATCAATTATATACATGTTGTCGTAATACTAGACAAATATACTTTGGATAAATAAAAGGGGTAAAAACAGAATGTTGTATGTAAATACCACTTGAGCCTGCTCTGATATTTGTAATATTCTTTGTGCAGGGCAGTACTTTCTATTTGTTATTCAACCATTAATATTTCAGCATGCCAAATAAATTGTATTTTTTAATTCCAATAAAGTAGTTATTAGAGCATATTAGATTTCACTGTAGCACTGTCATAGATAGGCATTCAAGAAAGAAGTTAATAATGTTAAAGTGTATTTTGGTAGTAACGATAGGCTTATGGCCAAAGCATAGAAATAGAGGAATATGCAAGCTACATGTACCTCTCACATGAACTAGACATGAATATGCACCAATAAATACGCAACTTTTTTGTATGATACTAATGTGATCCTCTACGTAAGGAACTTGTGTTGCAGCATTCTGATTTGTCAATAGCTACATGTATGTTTGTATTCACCTTATCCTAGATACATATGATGAACATATTGTATGACAAACAAGTGATAAAATATTACATTACGCAGTTCTCACATGAGTCATTGAGAAAGCAATACAGAAATTTCAAACATTGATTTAGGGAAATATAGACACTTGTAGGTCCAGATATGTGTTTGTTTATTGTACTAAATTGTTCTGATATAATAATATTCCTGATGTAAAGAGGAAATAATTTAGTCTCAACTCTATATGCTGTACGGAACAAGATAAATGCCAACAAAGTATTTTTGTGTCCTCAAGTACCTCTTCAAATGTATGCCGCATTTCCTCTGTAATAGCACAAAGTTTGAACCTAACAAAGCTCTTTTGCCTCCAAATTATATTTTTCCTAATTTTGATGCTGACAATGTAACCACAAAGATTTTTTTAAAACTATCATTTCTATGAACCAAAAATCCTATGAATGGTACGTATGTGTGTCATCCTGGCAAGGAGTATAGTTGTACTATCACTATTATCATGGACACGACAGCCCGATTTGCCTGTAAAGAAGCTGGGCATGTGATTAGTCTCTTCATTCATGCATTGGTTAGGTCATGAAGTTTGCCAACACTGCCCCTGCTTCATCTCACGTCTATCTCGTTTTGTCCATTGCATTCTGCAACAGGAATAATGTGGCTACAATACAGGGTGGCTATCATGAACACACAGGCCCGTATTCTGATAGCTAGGTTGAACTTAACCCTAGACTAAGGGGGTGTTGCTCAAAATCAACTGCAAATCAACTGCAACTTTGCAAATTGTTACGCGCATTTTTATTCGCGCGTGGTGTGCGCATTTAACAAGACGCGCATGAAACAACGATTTTGATTGGCGCATACCTATCCACTGCAACTTACGATCAATTGCAACCTTTGAGCAACACCCCCTAAGTCTTTGACTTTGTTATTTAGACCCAGGCTGTTGGAAAGTTAAACCAAGAGTCTAAAGAACAATGACTTAGACCTGGGTTAAGTTAAACCTCGCTATCAGAATACGGGCCAAGGTGTATTGTCAACCATTGTACACTAAGTAGTGAATGAATCCCTTATTCTTATTTTTAATCACATCTTAACCTCGTTTCTATCTTTGTTTCATGTCTTATTTATAGCACCCGGTGATCATCTATGCCTCAGCAACCGATCGCATGTCTTCAACATCCAGGGGATGTTCAAGGAAGCATTACAAGACGCCGTCAAGGTCTGCCAAATGAGACCAGACTGGGCCAAGGTATGAAGCTATTGTTCACAAGAACCGCCTACTCTCTTCCTGTGTTACATGTACATTGTTATTCCAGGGATCCTGTAAAAGTTATCAGTTTGTACCTTGACAGAATGAGAAAGTGATTTGCTCAACTATGTTTCAAAAATGATTCCAGGTAAAATATTTCAGAATTTGATGAGATGGTTGTGCAATTTTTGAACTTCGGCACTAAAGATCACATTTTCTCAATGCTGGGTGCAATGAAAAACAGAACAAAGGGTGGTGATAAGAATAAGAGCTGTTGCAGTTGGTTTGTATGCTAAAGGGTTGATTACCGGTATGTTCAGGTGATTAAATAGTTTCCACACAATGAAAAGTAGTGTCATTTGTTTGTCAATGAAAAAAGATTAAAGAAAAAAAAACATCATGTAGAACGTAAAATGATCCAAAGCAACTGACATATTCGCCCTAGTATGTAAAATATAATTATGATAATCTTTACATTTTAGGTGATTGTCAAGTTCAAATTTTGGTGCATTATGTACGTAGACTTAACATACTGTGTTTATATACATGCATATATTTTCTTTTTGTATGAACAGGGCTTCTACAGAAAAGGAACAGCATTAGTTGGTCTAGATCGGCAAGAGGAAGGCATGGAGGCTTTTGCAAAGTGTCTCACTCTTGATCCGTCCTTTCACTCTGCTAAAGTTGCTCTTACCAAGGTAAGGATGATAATGATTATATCCTACTTATAAGATTGTATTCATTGTCATTGGTCAATGAGCAGTCATGTGATTAACAATATTTTCACCATGAAAGATATTGGATATGGCGTGTCGTCATTCTCAGAATAGTTTTCGTTATGAAAATATTCTGACGTCATCTTTTATGATAACTGGATTTTCAGCTATGGCGGCACCCAGTGGAGAAATCAACGACGATGAACCGAGATGATGATGATTTAGAGGAATTCATTTCATCGACAGATTACAACTAAGATATGAATTTGATTACTATTTCGGTTTACTTGTGTAGGATATAAATCAAATATACTATGCACATTTTTTCGAAGTACTATATGAAATTATGGATTCTTCGGTGACCGGCATAGTGACTATTTTCTTCAGGGCTGTGCCCCTCAGAAAATAGTGCTATGCAAGTCACCTCACAATCCATAATTTCAACTAGAACTTCTCAGTGCATGGTATATTTGATTATTATATTATTTTAAAGATTATAGTGTTAGTAATAACTATATCAACAAAAATAATGATCATTATTATTGATAATGATATGATGAAATTATTTTTGTTGATATAGTTAACTTTTTTTTTCATTCTTTCATAATTTCAGAGATTCTTAATAGTTTCAAAGAAATCAGAAGACTACCCCTACATACATTTTAAACTGTTTTGAGAAGACTTTGCATTTTCTTTGATTACACTAAGTAGCAGTTCTATGCAGCAGTCCCGTGTTTCTGCATCAGTACTTTAAACCACTGATAATTCATTTACATTCCCATTTTACATACAAATCATCGTAGTTCTAGATTAAAAATTGTATATATTCATTCTACAGATCACATTCATGAACCCATTAAAATGATTTTTCCAAGGATTAAAATAAAACGTCCAATTGTATGATAACAACTGTACTTAAATGTAGAAGTTACATATTAAATCTCTGTTTTGCAGGTCCTGCACACGTTGCTTCAGCCTGTCGACGCAACCAGCTTGAAAGCCAATGAGATGCAACGTTCCCCAAGCCTGAGTAAATTCTACATCAGAGACGAGTATAGCCATGGGACGGAGGAGAGGAGTAGAGTAGAAGATAGTGAATCGGTCGACTCTGCTGGTGAGGAGAAAGAAGAAGATCTAGAAGACAAGGTAATGATATTAATATAAACCCTTTTAGTTTTATAAGAAATGCATATTTGTGTTAGAATGGTATTAAAACACAACATCTTAAGCGTTCTTTACATTATTACCCGGCTATGACATGGCTTCCATTTGGTGCTCATTGCATATGAATTTCCTCCTACCGGTACCCATTCGCCTCTCCTGGGTTGAGTGCAGCACAATGTGGATACATAGTAAATCAATCAAATTCTTTTACATGTCAAACATTATTACCAGTAATATTTGTACTCAAAGAAAAGTTGCATTCTCTGAACTCTCAATGATACATGAATAGATAGGAGGGAGTCTTCCATTTTGAAGCAGGAACAGATTTATCTGCCCTCATCAATATTGCTCATTGGTGCCTAAAGTGTTAATATTGTTTTTTATTTTCATTCTTGCCACTGGTCCCAAGTGTGCCCATTTGCTTGTTATACAATCCATTTTAGTTATAATGGCCATAGAATGAAATAAACTTCTAATGATTGGAACCTCAAATAAGAACTCAATATAAAATCCATTTATCATATTTGTATTTGCTAAATAGTAGTAATGTTTATTTGTTTCTTGAACCCTGTGTTCATCACTTCTATAAAGGTGCTCTTGGAAGTACTACTGGAAGTTGAGAATGGAGTTTGGATTTGGGTTCTTATGATTGAATTACTGTTGGGTTGCAGCTTAAAAGGCTATTTATTACAACACAGTAATGTTGATTTTTTTTTAATTTTATGTTCACAATGTATTTTCTTGTGTTTTAATGCAAACTATTCAATTAAAAATAAAATTACTCAATGGAGGGAAAATCGATAATGATATGTTGATATTGAACCCAGTAATTGCTCTTATTGCAGCACTCCTCATTCACACAAAGGTTTTTTTTTTATTATTGCATTTTCAGCGGAATCTGAGCACAAACAACACTCTGGATCGGAGGAAATTCTCCCAGGTTGAGAGAAGATATACCAAAAAGAGACTGCCTAGTCAGACAGATGGTAAGTTCTTCTTTTTTTTCATTTTACAATGATAAGATAATCATTTGACCAAATTGATGATTTCTGAAGATGATTTATATATTTCCTGATTTATAGACAGGGTTCTACTTAAAAAAAACCTAGAAAAATCTTGAGAAAGAATTATTATTTTTTCCAGTCAAGAAACTTGAAATGAAATAAAAACAAACTTTATATTAGGGGAAATCATGGAATATGCTGCCCTGAAATAGTTGGAACCCCATATTGATTGAGAATGTGTAAGCATTGGATGAAATTAATGCAATACCCTGAAAAAGTTACAGAATGTTGATGAAATTTCTTAAAGGGAATAATCAGGGAAACATGAGTGAATTTTATTACCTTCAAATAGTGGGTACCCTCAAAGAAATGACCAGCCTTATTACTATTTCAACATGCCTAGAAATAGATCAAATATTGGTACCTCCTGTTTATGCTGTCTTGAAGGATATGGCTTCTTGTGTATTTTTAAGTGTTAAACATCCTTGATGTAACACAAACATCAAAATAATCATATATTTATTGATGTTTCTACTTATGGACTTAGTATCCATGACTGCATTTGAAAATTTTAATGTATGTTTCTTGAAAACATTTCCACAAGGAGGAAAATGGTTTAGGCGGCTTAAATCGAAATTGTGCAGTTTTTCTTTATTTAAGAATATGGCCTCTTTATTTTAAGAATCACCACTCACGTTTCAATGAATGTGATTGTCCTATTTGGATTGATAGTTATCTGGAAACTTCATGAAGAAATGATAAGAAGTATTGTTCTTTTTCCATTTAATTCAATTGCAGTTTTATGTTTTATGTAAGTAAAAATTACATGAAAATAGTCAAAAGACCTCATCCGTCACATTACAATGGATAAATAAAATAAAAAATTATAAATACGAGAGAATTGTTTGGCAGTT
>BQKZ01000098.1:25125-41899 GCA_036244855.1 Temnopleurus reevesii | reverse complement strand
AATAATAATGATAATAATAATAATAATAATAATAATAATAATAATAATAATAATAATAATAATAATAATAATAATAATAATAATATTGCAATGGATATTTTCCCCTACCTGATGTATCACAAGTATCCCCTGTCCAATCAGGTGTACACAGACATACGAAACCAGCACCGCCGCTTGGTGTGAAACACGTACCCCCATTCAAACACGGCCCATCAGAGCATGTTGTAACTACATGTATGAGTTGATAAAATAAAAGAAAGGCGTTTGTAAGGATAGAGTAACAATAATGCATCTTGGTAAAGTGTTGATAGAAATAATAGAACTGTGTGCGTTTTTTTTGTCCTCATAAAGTGACGCGATTGTGTACCTAAATTGTTTTATTGAATATTAAGATATTTTCCACATGTGATATAAATCTCTGTTTCATTTTCAAACAGATATTGTGTGCGGGTAAATGTTAATTTTAACAGCAATTTTAACACTCTAATAACACCTTACAAACCGTCCCGCTCACTTCGTTCATCAAACCAGAATCTTCTAAACATACCCAAGACAGCTTCTCACACTCATGGCGACAGGGCATTTTCAGTTGTTGCTCCTACACTCTGGAACTCACTTCCCCTTAGTTTAAGATCCCAGACGTCTCTCAATTCCTTTAAAGCATCTCTAAAAACTTACCTTTTCCGTAATTGATTCAATTTAAGTTAACAATGTAGTAATGGTATTAGTAGTGTTAGTAGTAGTAGTAGTAATTGTGATAATAATAGGAATAGTATATATAATTTGTAATTTATTTAGTATGATAATGTTAAGAAACTTTGTAAAGCGCTTAGAGAAAATTTTATTGAGCGCTATATAAATACAGACTTATTATTATCTTGGATTTTTGGTCTCATAACAGTTCACAATTTTATTCATGAAGCATACCCGTGTCAATGACGGCCTACAAAAACATATCACTAGTTTGCCACAGATGTAAAAGGAAAGGAAAGGATGTAGTTTTGGGGCATGTATCATTCAATTCTGAATATTTATGCCAGAAGAAGAAGGAGAGTATCGCCATCTTAATGTCTCCATCTGAAAGACGGTATGCTACCAGGCTTCGAACCCACAGGCAGGAACTAACCCAAGTCTATGACTGTCCCGAACAGCTTGATTTGAGGCGCACGCCACAACGCCTCAGTCAAATTGTATTTGCCTCAGTCCTTATTTCATATGAATTCTGCTATTTAAGGCTCCATTTCATTTCTATTTGGTTACAGTACCAAGCGCTGAATCGTGAGAAGAAGGTGACTTACGCCCTTTTGGAACTGATGGAGTCCTATCTTCCTTCTGATTATGCTGAAAGGCAGCAGATTCATAGGAAAGAATTGGAAGCAGTAGCAAGGTGAGAATACTCAATGTGATGATGATTTTTAGTAATGAAAATGATTGTATTTTCATAGATAAGAAGTGATGAATAGAAAGTAAAAAAGGATAAATACTGTATAAGCTAATATTTTGGCGTACAGATATTTTCGCGATTTCTGACCAGTTTGGCACATTGGCGTGTTGTTATTTTCACGTTTTTGAAAGTATTTGTACACAAATGAATGTGCATCATATAGAGTGGAAATTTTCGCGAGGCCATAACCGTGAAATTAGCGAAAATAAAACCACTGCAAAAATTTCAGCTTATACAGTAGGTACATGGCATTTATTTTGCTCTCTTTGTGGTTCATTTTAGCTTAGCTCTATTACTATAACAACAAAAATTTAGATACTAAAATTATAACCAGACATATTTCTCCACCATCAATTTTTTTGATGTAACAATGATGTTAATGTATTGATCACTATAATGTCCCTAGCAGCGTAGGGCTGAATAATTTAATACAGAGTATGTACAAAAGGTTCAAACAAAAAACCTTTTCAATTATCAATGCAATGATGCAGATAATGTTTGTGAAAAGGTACTTCTCGAAATATGTTTTCGCATTATTTCCTGTTTTATCTTTGACACTCAGTTTCTCCTTTATTGGTATTTGTTAGCTGTCAGTGTTACTTTCCAAATCAATTTGCATAGATCTAATACAGTCTCTAATCGTATTGCTGATATTTTGTCATGATACCCAATATTCCATGTTAACATCTTGTTGATTTTTATCTATCATCAACATTCCACAGCCAAACATTCCAAGATGGTGGTGTAATCCCAGTCTTTGTCTGCACCATCGCCCTTCCCACAATCCCCTGCCCTCTGCACGTCTTTGAGCCACGCTATCGGTTGATGATACGCCAAGCCATGGAGTCTGGCGCCAGGCAGTTTGGAATGTGTGCTTCTGATGATGAAAATGAGTAAGTTTAAATTGTCTTCTTTTTCCTTTCATTGCTTCTCATTGTGATGTTAGTTATGTGGAAATACTCCTCATTTTTAAAGCTTTTTGATTTTTTTTTTTAGAATAGTTAGGTTTTTTGGGGGGGATGAGGTGGAGGTGATGATGGTATGAGGGATGAGTGTGGTGATAAGGATGATGATGATGATGACGACGACGATGATGATGGTGATCATGGTGATCATGATCATTTTAATGATTTTGATTGTGATTATGAAGATGACAATAATCATGAAGACGAAGTTGATGGCTATGATATGATGGGAGGCATAATAATGGGTTAATGTATTTTACAAAAATCTAGAGGACAGAATATGAATTATTTAATCTCTCAATTCATCGCTTATATTATGCGAAAGTCATGTACATTATGTATAATTATTTTACCTCTTGAATTCCTCTTTTAATCATACATCTCACTTTCTTCTTCACTCTCTCAGGTTTGCAGAGTACGGTTGTATGTTAGAGATCAACCAACTAGAGTACCTTCCCGATGGTAGATGTGTGCTAGGAACAGTAGGAGGAAGACGATTCAAAGTATTAGAACGAGGGATGAGGGATGGATACAACACGGCCAAGGTGGAGTTTCTCAAGGACACCATCGCAGAAGGTAAGAGTGTAACCCTTTATGTGTTGCATTAATTATGGAGGTTGGGATAACAATACCCAAACCACCAGCCTAGGCAATGCAAAGAATAGATAACGGCTCTTGCTATTATGTTTACTCCCCAAATTTAAGCCCCAGTCACATAGAAGCCCGCAGCAAGCAACACGATTCAACACGACTCTTTGTTACGTTCACTGGTAAATGCCTCTAAACAAGCCGTGTTGAATCGTGTTGCTTCTGGGTTTCAATGTGACTGGGGCTTTACACATACAAGAGCCCCTTCCTGAGAGGTATGTCATTGTACATAAATACGAACAAAACCACTGAAGTGTTAATGGAATTGAGGATAGTAATTAAATTGTGATATCACCAAACAAATGATCCAAATAAGCTGTATTGGTACTGTTCTCATGTTTCTCTCATGCTGAATTATTTTGCTTAAATGTTTTTTTTTTGCTGAGATGATTCACATTATTATTTCTTCCCTTGCTCATGTAACTTTTTCAAATTAAAAAAAATATTCCAGAGGGTTAGAAACTTTGATAAAATTGTCATTTACTGAGTTGCATACAGCAGAGGTCATCTTGACATTTAATTTTTGTTTGTGTTTCTTTCTCAGATGAAGCTGAGATTGTTAACATTTTTTTAAAAACGTATTTCCCTTGTAGGTGAAGCTGGTAGTGAGCTGCGTGAGATGAACTATGCAGTCTACCAGCAGGCTCGTACTTGGTTTATCAACCTACCCATCTATCATCAGACCCGTATCGTTGATCACTTTGGACCTATGCCTCAGCAGGCCAGCGACCCCCAGGTAAGCATTTTAACAAAAATCATCTCAAAATCTTTAGTTAAGAAACTCTGGTGTGTTGTCCCCCTAGGGTACTGGGGTAAACACTATGCTATAAGGCTGCTGATAATCATCTTGTTAGAGCATGGGGAAATGGTTAAGCTCCAAAATTATAAGACACAAAACAGTTTGATCGATATTTTAAAAATTTGTATTCAAAATGTACTGAAAGAAAAATAAAATTTGAAATATTGCCTTCTTTTCAGAAGTCTTAGGGAAAATGGTTTGAAATTTGAAATTTATTTCGTAATAGAAGGGGTATTTTTGAGAGAGAGTCATTCATGAATAGATTTTATAAACCTGTACAAATATCATCTGTGACATCTCCCATGTTTCCGAAGGGTTTCATTTGTTCTAGATTTTTACCAAATTGTTTAGACATGATAATTGGCACAAAGAGTTCATAATTTTCTGTCCAGTTTTTATTGGCGTGTTTTTCATGAAATTTGATATATTTTAATGCCAAAACGGGTATTAAATCAATCAAATGATGTAGCATCTGTTACCAGCTTTTTATTGGTATTTCTAACCAAGATTTCCTTTTTCATTACAGGCAAGCTTCAACGGTCCCCAGTGGCACTGGTGGCTACTGGCCATCCTACCGCTCCACCCCAGGGTCCAGCTCTCCATCCTCTCCAAGACCTGTCTCAAGGAGCGTCTCCAGGTGCTACGTCACAGCCTCACTCGCATGACCAACCTCCCCTCCTGACTACCATTCTCCAGCTCCATCTCCTCCGCCATCTCCTCCTCCCGCGCTGCCTCGGCCCTCTGGCCACGGGATTCCTGGGGCCGCCTCTCACCGGTGGTCTTCTTTCTCTTCGTTGGATTGGTCCTGGGACTGATGGGCCATCTCATGGATGTTGCAGCATTCTAACTCATCGTTCTCGGAATCAGGAAGAGCTCCAACTCCTCCCACGCTGGATCAACCCTCTGGCTGCGGAATTCTTGGAGATGTTTCTTACACGTGTTCTTCTTCGATGTCATATTAGATTGGTGTGTGAAGGCCATCTCATTGCTGTTGCAGCATTCTAAACCATTGGTTTCAGGATTAAGGAAAGGTCACCCCCTTCTTGTGCAGCATCGACCATCTGGCTGCAGGATTCTTACAGACCTCTCTCACTCGTTGTCTTCTCAGAAGTTAGATCAGTCATGGGGCTCGAAGGCTATCACATTGATGTTGCAGGCATTCTACGCCTCTGTACAACAATCAAGGAAAAATTTCGTCACAAGTTCAACTTTTCATTGGATTTTCCTTCACAGCTTCTCATTGGTCCATTTCATGGATTCGAAATGATGAAATCATCAAAGAATATTTCTTTATGGACAACCTTTGTACAGCAGCCTTTGAACAGCTTTTGGATGAAGGACAACTGCTCAGTGTCTTCATCCCTATAAAAACTCATAGACGAGCAGTTAAACTGAATAACAGATTTAGATTGACAGACATTTATCAGATCTGAAACTGGGATATAAATTGCGGAATTTTATACCTGACATATATATATTACATGAATTTGCCGTCAAGGCCATCAAACCCTACATTGGAGATATAGTGGATAGTTTGAACTCTGCATGTTAATGTCATAACAGATTAAAAGGAGTGGAGAATGCTAGAAAAGGGAACAAAGAGACTGCATTTGATGAACTCGTTATTCCCAAAGTTTCTACATGTGGACCATTTGTGTTTATAAAACAGAGAGATAATGTACAGTTATGAATAGAATTCACTGTACATAGGTTCACCGTCTTTGCTAATAATAACAGATTTTTGTACTTTTTATAAAGTAATTATAGCTATTCACAGCATTATAATGTTTGATTGCACATATTTATAAAGTTAACTGTTGCTAACACTGTTCTCAGTCTTGATGTAGACCATTTAGATTGTTGAAAGGGATTGCTTGTCTTAATGGTGTTGCAAAAACATAATTTAAAATTGCAAGTTACGTTTGATCAGCAGTTGCCAATCAAAATCATGTTGCATTTGCGTTTGCATCTTCCCAAAAGCACATTTTGTCAATCGGCATGCTTGTTGCATGTGGCTATTGATTTAAAGCTTATTTGCAAATTGATCAAAAATTTCTTGCTTCAGACCTTTAGTTTTATGTGATTGTTGATGACCACATAAAGATACAACTTCTTCTCACATAAGTGAAATAGATAACTATTAAACACCTCTTTACTATCAATCATTTCCATTTTGATTTCTTAATTTTGAAGGAATCCAGACCTCCTTACCTCAATATTAGATATTAAAATATGTGGGCATTTCTGATTCATCACCAGTAGTTTATTTGATAGTATTTTTTGCAAAATTTTACGGGCGACCAGCATACCTCCACCAACGCCAAATAAAAGTTGAACTTGTATATGAGATCCGACACTTCAAATATGAAAAGTCACAAAATAGGGTTTCAGGGGTCATAAAGAGGGGAGCTCGATAGGAATGTACAATTTTCATTGGTTGATCTAGGTTGAACACAATTTTAAGATATGTCTAGTAATAAGGAGTTCCAAGTATTTGAGATCCTTATCAGGCTTGGGATGTTCATTTTATTCTGCAAGTTTAGAAATCAGAATTAAAAATTTTAGCAGCTAGTTGTCAATGCTAATGCATCAGGTTAAAGCCATTATTTTCATTTAAAAAATTCTCAACTGCCAGATGATAGAAGTTATCTGATAGATTGATGGTGCATATAGACTAAACTGGGAAAATATCAGGCTTTAAAATCAACGTTTAGTGCTTTAAATAAACAAAAAAGTAAAACGTCGCCTCCATAGGCTTTGTACTGGAATTAATGCATGGGTCCTACGCTTTAATTCAAAGTTCATAGATATCTTGATAGTGCATGTATAACTCTCTTTATTTTTTCATATATTTAGATAGGACAGACAGCTTGGTTTGAGAAATTTTTAAATTGTGGAACCGCAATGTTAAACAGTGTCTTTAAATACATAATAGTATTATATACATTATAAACCAAACACATGTCGGACACACTTTGCTTCCTGAATATTTTCAGATAGTTTATGACAGCCAACATTTGGCCTGAAACTTCTGAGATATATGATTTTATTTTTATAGAATGATGAGAAACTCGCAGAGTCTTGCATGCCCACATTTGATCATTATGTTTCATTATTTGAAAGGGAGATTTTTTATCAAAGCTTTTTGCATTGTCATGCATTATCATACCTTTTATGCATTCATTTTGCCCTGTTTGCTATACAGGCATTTAGCTCATATAAATTCATAGAATGTAAACAGCATTATTGACAGATTTAGGGATTTAATTTCGCCCTCTTAAAAATATGCATTGATTTCCAAATGATTCATTAACTTTCAAGCCAAATTTACCAAAAACATGGTTCCACAAGCATTGACGAATTTCAATACCAGGAACTTCTATGGGACAATAGGGATAGCTTTGAATCATGAATGATCACCTATAAAATGGTGAATGCCGCTGATAAAACCATGATACTGTTGTAATTTAATTCATTTGCAGTATATTTTCCCACAAACATCCATATTTGATACATTTACAGTGTGCTTTCTGTGTTACAAACCATACACATCACAATATGCATACTTCTTGATTTGTATGAAGAGTGCATCATTTGTGACTTAATAACCAATATTCTAATGCCAAAATCATAAATTTAGATATTGAGGCGGTCAATTCTACTTGTAAGATATTTCTATGGTTGTGGGTTGATATTGCAATACTGATTACTTACATATGGGATGAAATTTGATGTGAAAGGCAATATTAGTTAATTGCAACAAAATGTGGAAGTATGCATTAAATCATGATGTCAAAATGGATCCGCATAATATAATGAATATTGCGAAAATAAGTTAATGTGTGGCTAGCATTTATTTTATGTTTTTTTTTCAATTACTGAATACAGTCTTGGTCTCTCTAGATTTCTCAAATACATCTTTGTGCACTATTTCCTGAATCAAGATATTAATGAAATTAGACACAAAGCCACACAATATTTCCTTATGGTTGGAATTATGACTTTAAAATTTAATTTTGATACTCTCTGAAGTTGTAAATTTGGGGGGGGGGGTTAAACGGTAATGATGAAAAACATAGACCAATTGGCGATAAAAACAGGCAATGCTAATGTATTATTATTTAAATGTCTAATGTTTTGTATAATATTTTACCAATTTTATAAAGTGTATTCTAAACAGTTAGAAGTAAATTTAAAGCCCACCTTCAAAAATTTTCAACGCTAACGAATTATACAGGCATTCGTGTCCGAATCGGCAATCGTGTCCAAATCGTGTTGCTTAGATTGTATTAACCCAAGTGTTGTCTTTTCTTTTGTGTGATTTTTATTTTTGTGAACACTTTGTACCTCCTACCTGCTTTAAAAACTTTAATTTAGCTTGTATTTTTGTATTTCATACTTGGACATGACTGGTGATGTAGCAAATGCATAATCCACTGGTATTGTGATTTAGTTGATTTCTTATATCTTGTTTGTCTATTTAAATCATTTTCTTCCAAGAAAATATGAAAAATAATTTGTCTTTCTGGCTTTGTCTGGTTTTTTTTTGCTGAATCTAGTGTGTATTGATGTATATTAATTGGATGATAAATGAATTTTTTTATTGAATGATTGATTGAATGGATGAGTGGTTGATTGACTGAATGGCTGATTGAATGATTGATTGAATGAATGATTGATTAAATGAACGATTGAATGAATGATTTATTGAATTATTGATTGAATGAATGATTGATTGGATGATTGATTGAATGGATGAATGGTTGATTGATTGAATGATTGATTGAATGATTTATTGGATGATTGATTGAATGAATGAGTGAATGATTTGATTGAATGTATGATTGATTGAATGATTGATTGATTGATTGATTAAATGATTCATTGATTGAATGATTGATTGAATGGATGAATGGTTGATTGATTGAATGATTGATTGAATGATTGATTGAATGATTGATTGAATGAATCATTGTTTAATTAATTGATTTGATGATTGAAGAATGTAATGAATGTTTGATCAATTGGTTGATTGATGAGTTATTGAATTATTGATTTATTTATGAATATATTGATTTATTGATGGATTAGTTGAATGACTGATTAAATGATTGAATGTATTGATTGATTAATTGATCAATTTGTCAATTGAGTTGCCGAAATGCAAGCAAATAATGCATATAAAGCCCCGGTCACATAGGACCCCGGAAGCAACACGATTAACCCCGACTCTTTGTTAATTCACAGTTAACTGCCTCAGAACAACGAGTCTGGGTGAATCGTATTGCTTCCGGGGTCCTATGTGACCGGGGCTTAACTTGAAGGAAATTTCGGATTATTTGGAATGAAGAAGAGTCAAATAAGACGTCATTTTAAAAATGTGAGATGCTATCGATTTTTGCCAAGGTTGATGATCGTGATAGTTTTGATGATGACGATGATGGTGATGATGATGAAGATGATGATGAAGATAATGACGATGATAATGATGGTGATAACGATGGAGATGATGATGAAGATGACGACGACGATGATGTTGATAAAGCTGATGATTATGATAACATTGCTGATGATGATGATAATGATGCTGATTATGATGATGCTGATTATGATGATGGTGATGATGATGATGGTGATGATGATGATGGTGATGATGATGATGGTGATGATAATGATGATGCCAGTGGTGGTGATTATTAGTTCTCCATCCTAGGGTCATACGTTTATGATCTATCTTATTTACTTTTGTTTTGTAAGAAATAGATACGTTCTGTGGTCAGAAAACATTCTTGTTCGATCCATCCATAATATTACTTCTTTATTGGAATAAAAATGGGTTGAACATTTGAGAAAGTTGATGGCTTCATGATAAATTGTTTTAGTTTTGCCTAGGCGTTACAAACTTGGCTTCATTACGATTCCATCCCTTATACCAATTGTCATTTCTAGCAAGATTATCGAATTCCGTACAGCCTTTATGTACATGTTACACAAGAATACCGAATGTATTAAGTGCAGTAGTTATACAATATTGTCGCATACATGCACAATGATACATAATATTACCTTCACGAACCTTGTTTCATAATACAAACCTCTAAAGACGAGCATTACCGATAGTATAAACCCATTACATGTCGTTTCACTCTAAAAGCAAGAAAGCTACAGGTCGACTCTAACCACCCAATTAAATTTTATAAATAGTTCACTGGCCGTGATATCGTATTGGTCACGTAAAAACATATGGTTTCGTAAGGAAAACTGTGCAACCTGTTTCAAAATGCTAAGGATGTATCAAGGCATAAAATGTACCCAATTAAAATGTTATACAACATAAAATTAGCTAAGAATTTCTAATAAAGATATTTCATAGAATATTATTTGGTGTATCCTTACATGATTCCTGTTTCATAAGGTCTTGTTGAATAAGGCTTATCATTAGTGGGTCGTAATCCTTTCAGGGCGATTGAACACATAATTATTGTGTTATGACTCAACAACTTGCGATTCAATGCTCACAAATATACAAGATACAAAAGTAGAAAGAGATATTCTACTCAAGACTCGATCATAATTATTGTGTAACCATTTGCTATTAGACGCAGAAAGTTTTCTAAATGAAAATAATCAGTAACATTTCCAGAAATCCTTAAATTGGCAACACAACTTTAACACGCTTACTGTGTAAAAAGTAAAAATTCATCAAAAATAAGTGCTAGGAACAGTAACATTCAGACTTGAAGTGTTAGTAGATCATCTTANCGATAATGATATGTTGATATTGAACCCAGTAATTGCTCTTATTGCAGCACTCCTCATTCACACAAAGGTTTTTTTTTTATTATTGCATTTTCAGCGGAATCTGAGCACAAACAACACTCTGGATCGGAGGAAATTCTCCCAGGTTGAGAGAAGATATACCAAAAAGAGACTGCCTAGTCAGACAGATGGTAAGTTCTTCTTTTTTTTCATTTTACAATGATAAGATAATCATTTGACCAAATTGATGATTTCTGAAGATGATTTATATATTTCCTGATTTATAGACAGGGTTCTACTTAAAAAAACCTAGAAAAATCTTGAGAAAGAATTATTATTTTTTCCAGTCAAGAAACTTGAAATGAAATAAAAACAAACTTTATATTAGGGGAAATCATGGAATATGCTGCCCTGAAATAGTTGGAACCCCATATTGATTGAGAATGTGTAAGCATTGGATGAAATTAATGCAATACCCTGAAAAAGTTACAGAATGTTGATGAAATTTCTTAAAGGGAATAATCAGGGAAACATGAGTGAATTTTATTACCTTCAAATAGTGGGTACCCTCAAAGAAATGACCAGCCTTATTACTATTTCAACATGCCTAGAAATAGATCAAATATTGGTACCTCCTGTTTATGCTGTCTTGAAGGATATGGCTTCTTGTGTATTTTTAAGTGTTAAACATCCTTGATGTAACACAAACATCAAAATAATCATATATTTATTGATGTTTCTACTTATGGACTTAGTATCCATGACTGCATTTGAAAATTTTAATGTATGTTTCTTGAAAACATTTCCACAAGGAGGAAAATGGTTTAGGCGGCTTAAATCGAAATTGTGCAGTTTTTCTTTATTTAAGAATATGGCCTCTTTATTTTAAGAATCACCACTCACGTTTCAATGAATGTGATTGTCCTATTTGGATTGATAGTTATCTGGAAACTTCATGAAGAAATGATAAGAAGTATTGTTCTTTTTCCATTTAATTCAATTGCAGTTTTATGTTTTATGTAAGTAAAAATTACATGAAAATAGTCAAAAGACCTCATCCGTCACATTACAATGGATAAATAAAATAAAAAATTATAAATACGAGAGAATTGTTTGGCAGTTTAAAGAAAATGATTCAATGTAGATTACATCTTTTCCATGTTTTGAAAAAAGTCAGATACCTTCTATGTTGGGATGTTGGGCTAACTAAAAATTGATTGAATGATTTTTAAAAGAGATGTTTCGGGTTACAATGACGCAACTATAAAGCCCGTAAATTCTCATTTGTATACCAGAATTTTTCAAGATTTATATCATATGATCATACACAGACACAATTTCACATACTTGTAACTCCTGTTATTTCATTACTTCTCCAAACATGTCAAATATCAAGTTTCCCATCTTCAAATTTCTATGCCAGCGCAGAGATTTGCAATGTGTACCTGTTGGTAATTTTGCTATTCTGAAACGTGGTGAAATTATTATTTAATTTTTTAAGTATTATTACTTTTCTCTTTGATACAGATCATATTCAAGCAATTAATGGTAACTCATCGCCTGATGCCAAGAATAACAGTAAGCGCTTCAAGAAATGTCCTCTAAGCTGTATTGGAGGAGGAGTGACCAACGAGAAGGAACAAGGTAAGTCTCGTGGGAAACTTGTTTGTAAAAAAGTGGGGTCTTGTGCTGAATTGAACTTTTATTTTAAGTGATTTTTTTTCATTACAAGCTTAGGAATATTTCACAGGTATATTCCAGGAAATACAAGGATGAAAGGCTCAGCGAAATTTGAATCTTTGTAATCATTTCATATTTACGGAAAAAAAATTATCTTATTGATGTCGACTTCTTTCAACTATTTAAATTGTCAATGCTAGGAGGAGTTCAAACTTCATTGAATTTAATCATTGCGAATAGGTTGATTCCTTGCCTTATTATACTTCTCATACTGGGTGAGCGAATATCTCAGTTTCTTTGTATCTTGTGAGGTTTTACCTAACTTTTTATACAATAGCAATGAGATGCATTTTCTAGCCTAACCATTTTTAAAGCAATTTCATGTTGTCACGATTGTGCAGGAGATTTACACAGCTTTTGCTTTGCCTTTTGATTTGCAATTTAGAGAACAATAACAATTCTTAGACAAAAGATGAATTTAATTTTCTTTAAGCTAATCGACATATTTTTCTTTATTTGATCCCCCTCTGGTGTAGTAGCAGTGATTCCTGGACCAGGGTATACAGTCCCTCGAGACTTGATAGAGAAAGTGGACTTTGAATGCAGTCTTTGTCTGAGGTAAGTGGACATTCCTCAGCTATTCGACATCAAACAAGGGCAGACTCCCCCCCCCCCTTAGAAAATACAGTACCTAATATTTTGTTCGATCTGAGATATTGATCATTTTATGTGGGGAAAACTCATGCATTAAAACTGCGTCCAGTTTTTAAAAAAAGGGGATTTTCCACTTTTGTTTTCTGTATAACTGAATTTTTCACATTAAAATGGATTTTCTACCCTTCATGCCGATCCATTCATATGCATACGCTGGCAAGCCAGCTAGTACCTAAACGTCTCATGTAGTTTGCTTGAACAAGTTACATGCCTGTAAATATAGCGATTTTATAGCGGCCGCTTACATTGTATGATCAACCATTTTCTGACACTCAATATACGTCAATAAGAGCATCAAAAAACAAACATGGTCCAAAGTTTTTTTTTATTTTTATGATGTCCAACCACTGTGTCAATCATTTTATTATCAAAATGACCTGCACTTGTATGTATATGGTGTAGATTAGACATTGAACTGGTCTGGTTCTGACGTAGAAATATCAAAGATTTCACTTTGAAACAAGCTATTAGAAGTCTTATATTGCTTCATTATTACCTCAAAGGCAGAATAAAAAAAGACTAGGATTATGATAATTCTGAGTAGACCTTCAAGTCTAAGCTAATATGATTTGCATTAGCTATGTAATAACTAAAACAATACAAGTTACTTTGAATCACGTTGTTTGTCTGATGTGTTTACAGAATTTCACAATTAAGTTTTACTTATTGTCTAGTAAAGAGCAGCTTTTTCAAGCACAGAATACCTAGGTACTTGCTTATGGCTGTCAACTCCTGGAGCATAGGCCATTGATAATAGCTTGCCTGTGTCTTCTGTCTTTCTTTTATGATATCTTTAAGAAAACTAATTAGCAGTTTATAGTCCACAAGCATCATTATGATTTAATAATATTCCCACTATTTGTGTCATCAAGTGCTTTTGATTATGTAAGAGCGATGTTGGGAGTAGTCGCTTGAGGGATGGATTGTTATAATTACATAACCTTGTTGTTGAAGTTTTTCTCATGAAGCAAATTTAACGTTATGCAGTATTTTTCAGAGTAGCATGGCTGGACATGTGACTACCAGTATACTATACTCAGTAAAGAGCTTAGAATACAAGGTTCATATATGGCTGCAATATTCAGCCACACAGTTGGTATTTCTTTCCATTTAGTACTACTAGAATACTGGTCATGCAACAAAGAAATGGGTTTATTTCTTCATGGACTTGCTTTCATGAAGTGTGATTATTAGAATGTACTTTGAGATAGAGAGGGAAAATTTAGTTTTTGTTCAGCTTCAGACATAAGAAATCATACAATGGAAAAATTAGAAAAGATTATTCTCGTATCTAACACGCAATTTTCTCATAATGCTTTACGCAGTAAAAAATGAGGCCTTCTTTTTGGCATGCAGGCTTCCTAGCCTACTCAGCGAAATGGTGGACGTATTGATTTGAAATATCCAATCTCTTTCAAATTCCCTGTTTTTTTCTTTCTTGTTGCTGACCCAGACGTGATTCCACTTAAATAACAAAAACAGAATTTTCAATTTATCTTAAGTTATGAAAATGCGAAGGCTTTAACCAATTTATAGTATTTAAAGTTTAATGGGGTAAACATACATGTTTTTGTTTTATTTGGCAATATTGTTGTCTCTTTTTTTTATGTAATGTTTTTTTTTGAAGGGTTTTATAAAAGTTGTATTTGTCACTTTTATTTTCAATCTTAAAAATACACCCCATGCTAAAAAAAATCAATAACATCAAACAAATCCTTCTGCTGAGCTGCAGTTATGAGTACAGTCAAAATATGACATGTGGTACTATCTATATTTCTTTAGCATTTCTTTGTTATTCAACCTGAATGAGTTGAACATTCTCATTTGTTCTATTTTTATTTTAAGGGGCAGTATTCTGGTCTCTATTTCTGAGAAAGCATATTTTTGTAGGGCTTTATATAAACTTTTTCCGCCACTTGTGTCTACAGTCTTAAAAATACACCTCGTTGAAAATTAAAAAAAGTCAACAACATCAAATAAACACCCTCGCCTAGCTGCAAATATGTTTTTTTTGTCAAAAACAGAACAGAACCATGAACACAATATTTTTTTAATTATCAACGGCTTCTATCTCAATGAGAGGATCAAGCTGGCTTACATACAATTTCATGGATGAATCTGACTGCTTTTACTGCTAGAATTAGTCTTGTGACACCAGATTCAGAATTTCTCCAACATTTTCATTGTGTGTGAATATATTATATTAACCAATTATCACTTGCCCTGAGCAAGTCAGTACAGGATTTGTTGCTCCCTATGTGGGCTTGTGTTGTGCTGGGAAATAATATCACTTTTCATTTTTTATTATCAGTTTTGGATATTGAGTAAACAGTTTCTAACACTTTTCTGTACATTTCTCTGTGAAACATCTTTTGCATAGAAATCATGCTAAAATGCATATTAAATGGCAATTGATACTAGGAGAATTATTCCCTGTTATGTAACAACGTTGATGAGGTACAGATCTGAACTTACATCCCCTCCCCCCCCCTGATTTTTTGAAGACCTGGCAAGACAAATTATCCAATCCCTCTCCTACATTTTTTTATTTTTCAGGCTCTTCTATCAACCTACCACTACTCCCTGCGGTCACACGTTCTGCCGGGGCTGTCTGGATCGTTGCCTTGACTACAGCCAAGCCTGTCCGCTCTGTAAACAATCTCTTGTTGAGGTAGGTTTGTGACGTCTTTGGACCTTGTTCAAGCATTTGCTCGTTGATTCTTTGTCATGTGACTTTATTAGATAACATATTAGCATATTTGTGTTGATTTCTATACAGAAATGTACAATGAGCTCTATTTATACACTTTTCTCTCAACTTTTTTTAAACATCTTTTTTCCTTCCTAATAGTTGCATCCAAAGACATTGGATAACCTGCTAATAAGTTGGCGGAAAATGATTTTTTTTTGGGGGGTGGGCACTTTAAATTGCTTTATTTTATTTTTAAATTTTAATTTGTTTTTAAATGTTTGTTTCTTCATGTAGATTAGTCAAATTATGTAATGATTGTATTATTTGTTTTACTCTAAGACTGTTTTTTTTTTTTTTATTAAGAACCCATTTTGGTTAACTGTATACCATATTTAATGGTATTGATACAATGATAATAATGCTGTCTACCTTTTGATATCAGATTCCGTTTTACACTCTGGAACTCACTTCCCCTTAGTTTAAGATCCCAGACGTCTCTCAATTCCTTTAAAGCATCTCTAAAAACTTACCTTTTCCGTAATTGATTCACTTTAAGTTAACAATGTAGTAATGGTATTAGTAGTGTTAGTAGTAGTAGTAGTAGTAGTAATTGTGATAATAATAGGAATAGTATATATAATTTGTAATTTATTTAGTATGATAATGTTAAGAAACTTTGTAAAGCGCTTAGGGAAAAATTTATTGAGCGCTATATAAATACAGACTTATTATTATTTTGGATTTTTGGTCTCATAACAGTTCACAATTTTATTCATGAAGCATACCCGTGTCAATGACGGTCTACAAAAACACATCACTGGTTTGCCACAGTTGTATTTGCCTCAGTCCTTATTTTATATGAATTCTACTAATTTAAGGCTCCATTTCATTTCTATTTGGTTACAGTACCAAGCGCTGAATCGTGAGAAGAAGGTGACTTACGCCCTGTTGGAACTGATGGAGTCCTATCTTCCTTCTGATTATGCTGAAAGGCAGCAGATTCATAGGAAAGAATTGGAAGCAGTAGCAAGGTGAGAATACTCAATGTGATGATGATTTTTAGTAATGAAAAT
>BQKZ01000098.1:0-16815 GCA_036244855.1 Temnopleurus reevesii | reverse complement strand
CTTCATGAAATATGAAGGGTGGTCTTTCAGCTAATTCTCTCAGAAAAGGGTCTGAAAATTAAACTACCTATAGATTGGCTGGGACCATGTTGGGATATGGAGTTTTGCACAAGACTGAACAAAATTGCCCTTAAACATGTCAAATCCCATTTGCACCGATTCCTGCCATCTCATGGGACTCATCCAAACCACCAATAATTGCTTTTAATGCTCATATGAAACACATAGCTGGAATATATGCCGTTTAATTTATATCATTATTAAATTTCTTTTAATTATATGGATACGGTGTCACCTGACCAACGATGATCACCTGACATAATCAGTGGTGTGCGGTCATTATAGTTACTTGGAATGCCCCCTTAAGACAACTAAGATGTTAGTGCTGCCAACTTAAGAACGTAATACTAATTGATTGGTTTTTAAATAATCCCTGTCCTGAATGTAAAAGAGTTCAAGAAAAAAAATAGATGAATAAGATTTCGTTAAAATGATGTCTAAGTTAGAATGGGGTTTGGCAACTTTGTCTTTATTTTCTACATGATAACAGTATAATACTGTTCACAAATGCTTGCATAATTCTATTGCTGATTCAATTATGTACGACTATAATTCCAAATAATATGTTTAAGCTAAAAAACAAAAGAGAATGTATGAAAAATTGATGCAAAGTCAGAAAGAAAATACATTGAGATCACCCTTTTTGGTGCAATATTATATTTTTTTCTCAAAAAGGTGGAATATTGCTCCTTTTCTTCAATGTACAAGATTTTGAGAAAGTATTTCAACATTGTGGCAGCTATGAGGTTCGAACCCACGCCACGAGGGACCACTTCATTCCAAGCCAAACGCTCTAACGACTGGGCTACTTATTGCTTTCGACCAATGGACGGATGTATGAGACCTCGAACATAGATAACGTATACGTAACTGGTGACAATTCCTTTCCAGTGAAAATATGTCAAAGTACGGGTATCGGCTCGATGCTGACGACAGTTATAGTGCCCTTTAAGATTTGCAAACATTATGATATTGATTCTGCGCATCGAAAAATTATACTGATCAATTATATTAGTTTTTTCTCAGGGTTATCTTATTTCTTCAAGCAATTTGCTTACAAGATAATCCTTCTTCTATTATTTACATGTTATTCAGTGTACGTTGATAAATTGTCATTACAGTTTATAGTATTTTATTTAATATTTACGTTCATTTTGCGACCCTTTGTCAAAATGATACTCTTGAATCATGTTTGTTTTTTTTTTTTTTTTTTACTGTACTTTGAAATTATGTTGTATGCAGAAGAAAAATAAACTAAACTAAAACTAAACTATTAATGCCAATCGATCAATAAGAGCAGATATATAGATCAGTTGGTAGGTCCCTTGACTTGGAATGAAGCGGTATGTCAAGGCGCGGGTTCGAACCCCACAACTGCTGCGGTTTTAACAAAGTATTTTGTAAAATATTGCACCTTTATGAAAAATATTCAATATTGCACCTTAAAATTTGCACCCAGTGTTGCATTAATTTGCAAAGTTGCATCTTTTTGCGAAGTGTGTGCACGAAAGAAAGTATAGAGGCAAACGAGATGGAAAAGGGTAAGGGAGTGACATTGAGAGAAATACAAGGAGAAGAGGCATGGAAAGAAAGAAAGAAAGAAAGAAAGAGAGGAAGGAAGCTGGTTAGACTTTTTTATGAGAAATGTTAGGGAGTTTTGATATCGACATAATTAGGACAGGACTTTTCTGGTTATAGAATACCACGGCTGATCCATAAAGTAATCTTTGACCCAATTATCTCTTCTACCGCTTCCACCCACCCAACAGCCTCCCCCTCCTCCAACCCCGTTTTCTATTTCTATTTCTCCCATTGATTTTCCTCTTGATTTCTCTCCCCCCTCTCTCATTTTCCTCCATACGTTACTCACTTTAATTTCAGGATCACACTATCCACACAGCTCCTCTTTATTTAGGGCGGTTAGTGCAACTTGAGATTGATATTATCAGCGCAGCAATTATGATAGATGAATGGTTCTTGATTAGCATGAGTCCATGAAATCTTTGACCCAATTGTCTCCTTCTACCGCTTCCACCCACCCCACTGCCTTCCCTCTTACTCTCTTTTACCATTTTCCCTCTTGATTTCATCTGATTTTTCCTCCATTCGTTACTCATTCCCAAATCATTGTCGCACTATCCAGCCACCTCCCCCTTTATCTAGGGCGATTAGGGTATCTTAGATTGATATAATTTGCACAAAAATTAGGATAGATGACTGGTTCTAGAATAGCATGGATCGATGGTGGCAACGAGCTAAAGCCAGGGTAATAATAATGCAAAGCGCCTTGAGCACTCCGGAATAGAGTGGATACGTGCGCTATATAAGATGAATGTATGATTATTTGTTATTATGACCCAATTATCTCTTCCACTTCCACCCGCCCAACCGCCTCCCTCAACCCCCTTTTATCTGTCTATTCCTTCTCCCACTGCTTTTCCTCTTGACATCTCTCTCCTCTCATTTTTCCTCTGAACGTTTCTCATTCCCTAAAGCAGTGTCGAAATTTTCATCGATCTTCTCCATAAGTCCGACTCACACATTTGCGTTTTAGTCTGCGTCGGCCCAGCGTTTTTCGATTAAAAACGCTACTTGACTGCAAAATACACTCTGATCAGACGATGGACTGACGTTCGGCTTACGATTAAGGAACGTATGCCGAAGGTCAGTACACCGTATGACCTGCGTCGTTGTGCTTCCAGGGAGCATTTTCAATTGTCAAAAACACTAGGCCGATGCACGTTAAAACGCAAGGTGTGAGTCGGCCTTTATTTTCTTTCTTGTGATTAAAAAAAACCCGCACCAGGTTGGTCTCCGTTTAATCGGCTTTGGGGAAACAAGGTTTCATGCCCAGTAAGCGAAGCTGCCGAAGATTACAAAATTATGTTCTATAAGCACTCTACACAGTTGGATACTGAAAATCGGGCAGAAAATCCACGAATGGATTATCTATGGTAATTTGATGCAAACCATTTAATAAAAAAAAATCAGCATGTGTGAGCTATGAAATAAATTTTCCATTTAAAGTAAGAACTGACACTAAATAATTATCAACCAAAACCAGAGAATAGACCACTTTCGTAATGTATTCAAATTGTATGCACAATCTTATTTCAATGGAAGACATGTGAATAACATGCGGTAGTTGTTGCTAGGTTGGTCAAGCGACATTGTTTGTCCAACCTAGCAACATTAATGTATGCAAATAGCATTCCGATTATTATAATCTCATTATCTTTAAACAGGTGTATAAATAGTTCATATTGGGGCAAAAGTGAATAAATTTGAATACATTACGAAACTGGTCTATTGGCTGACCTGCAACCTGAAGCAATATCTTTAAAATGCAAACCAAAACACGGAATGTATTTCTTTACCATATAGATTTAATCATCGACAAATCCCTCAATAGTCATATAATATTGGCAATCACATTACCATGCATTCTTTTAACTGGTTACAATACAATGTCATTGGTAAGTTATGAAAACGAAAACGAACAAGAAAGCAAACAAGCAATTCCATTTGTTTCCAAAGTAAACGCACTTTTATGCCCAGTCACATAGCAGCCTTGCAGTTCACAGGTAGCTAAGCTGTCTTAGAGCAAAGAGTCGGGTTGAATCGTGTTCAGTCGGGGCTTCTGATTGGGGTATTACATTCAACTACTCCCGATACAAGATTTAGATGAACAAGATGTATACATAAACAAATGGATGGATATCAAAAGTGGGCGCTTTAACGGTCCGAAGGGAAACATACGTTTCCCTCACTCTAGCACATTTGAATTTATACCCATATTTTATCAAATCAAATTTATCCAAAATAATAAGCGCAATTTGATTTAAATGCACATAAATCTATACAAAAAAGAACCCAACCTGTCACCTCATTCAAATTGACATTTTCTGCGTGAAAATAAAACAATATAATTATCTACATTCTCTTAACTTTGTCCTTCAGATTAGTTGCACTATGATCTATTGCTTTCATCATAATTATATCTCCTAAATTTTACTTGCACTTATGCCTTGTCATGATGAATTGGCAAGATTTGATTGAAAACAAATTATAAACATTATTTTTTATAATTCCCCCTTCTTAAAATATTTGACCCTGTTTTTGAGAAAGTAACAAACCAAACTACAATAGCACTTTAATGTCATTGACATTGGAATGTTGGTCGTGTAATGATTAGCAGTATATTACTTTATGAACAATTTTCGCATATTTCTAAGAGGGGTACAAATAGATATGCATAGGGGAGTTTATCATTTCTTATCGCATGTATATAATTCAACATTTTTTACTTCCACAAATAATGTATTTTTCTTTAATGGACATAACGACTGGACATGTATGAAAATGTTGCGGAACCACCGAACATCTTTTGTAGGGCTATATCTGCATTATATCTATTTATATACTATTCATGTGGCTTTGAAATGACAGAACGAAAATAATGAACAAAGACATAAGCACACTATAAACATAATTTTTTTAGAATTACATCAACTCTGATGTAAAAATATCCGCCAGAAATTTGCGTAAAATATTGTTTAATAGAAATCCAATGAATACGGCATTGATATGAAATCATAAATTTTTAACCAAAAGTTTTAATATTTGAATAGACAATTATTGACAAGTTATTTTCACTCTCCTTTCACCCACATTATATATGCCGGTTTACTTCTAGATTCAAATGTATGTAAGTGTATTGCTAACATGGCAAACGAACGTAGTTTACGGGGTATTCGGTTAACCTGTTCGTAACCATTGAACTACAATACTTGAAACTCAGTGTGTATATATTTCTTGTTGCTACGTCAGACAAACCTCGGGCAAGCTGTCGGGTTGTCAAGAAAAATATTTGTGTATAAAATTTGCGTAGAATTTGCATCTATTAGCAAACCTTCCTATTGTTTAGATAACTCCAGCGACATGGACAAAATTATTTGTTTGTTGACACAGGACATTTTGACGATTATCAGCAGACTTGTTGACATTAGTAGCACTTGGTCAGCTCTCGACCTCATAACGTTTAAATTCTTTAAAAATCCGGGGATTGGCACATGATTACCAAATATTGCCATCAAACATGACGCTTGAAGCCAAATGACAATCTGGTAACTAATACGATCTTGTTTTAAAACATGTGAGAAGTTTCGACAGGCATGAAAATATTTCGGCGCTCGTGAAAATTTTTCGGCAAATGAAAATTCTGTTCTCCACAAAATATATGGTTGTTGTCCTTTTGAGTTATACTACTCCAGAGACTACGTCTTCAATCTTATACAATCAGCATCACTGTAAGTCACAGTATTACGAAATTTCCTTGAATCCACATGTATTACTAAAAGTTTCTAGGCTGCAATCAGATTTATATCGAGACATAAGTTCGTGTCGTCCTTTTCTTATTAGTCCTCGACGAACCACCATGAGGCACACCAAGTGGTCCCCAGCTCGATACCTTATCCAACGCCCTCTTCCTCCTCCTCGCCTCATAACCATCCTCTAAACTACTCGACGTGTTATCGATGCTCGTCTGCCTGATATAGCGACAGTTCCGGAGATCATTGACGTCCGTGGTTTCTGCGGTGAACTTTGACCCGTTGACTAACGCGCGCCCGAAGATGGTGGATTTCATGGTGTTGTGACTGATGCTATCGCGTTTCTGTGTTTGGAACGGCTCCCGGCGGCTTGCGAGTTTGGTCCGGTCGTGTTGGGCTGGTAGGCTTTGTTCTAGCGGAGAAAAAGATAAACAGATTGCAATGATTTTATTACCAGAATTTGTTTACCACATACGGGGTTGAACAAGGCAAACTTTGTTTATCACAAGTGTCCAAAAGCAAGCAACAAAAATGACAAATACATAGAGCATATTAACTTGCACAGTGATGATCCGAATAGAAACATATGAAATGTGATGTAAAATATGTATCGAATTACAACTGTTATTCTCATTCTAATAAATGGTTATGGTTTACTGAGGTTACATTGATGTGTCAAGTCGAGTAAATTATGACATTATGACCAAAAATGATAAAAGGCTCGGACAATTATCCGAATATGATAGTAAAATAACCAGACATCACCTTCCCAGAACGATTTCAAGGTGTTAGTTTAAAAGACGACATTCAATGAGAACAATCCCAATATAGGTGAAATCAAAAGAAAGCGGAACGTAAAGACGTCTATCTACACGATTCGTTGTAAATGGCGTCCATGAACGTCATCGTCGCGTCGGATTGTTCAGCACGTCTCTGGTTATGGCGGAGCACCTGCTTTGATCTACCCACTTGACACCATTTACACAGAATAATGAGAAAGAATCAAATAATGATAATAAATAATGGTTATTTCTTTTGAAGCGCACAGACCCGTCAGAAATGACGCTCATTGTAATATCAATCAAAGTGATATCCACTAATCTGTTTTTGTTCAGTATGTCCCGAGGTAAAATTACTTTTGGGCGTCAAGTTATTTTGCTGTTCTGTTTTCACACTTAATAGCGTTTGTCTTGTTTCTTTCAAGTGTGCCGAATCTGACGTCACACTAACCGTTGATGCTGATTTGATACAATGTTTCTCTGATGTTATAGCGCTGAGGTGATAGCGACCTTTTAAGATGTAATTTCGAGAATGCGTATTAAAATGTACTTTTGACGATTATGAATGTAAAAGATAGAGATTGAGTTTTATGGCGTGTGTATCATCGTGTGTATCATTCAAATATGAATATTTACGCCAGGAGGAGAAGAGAGAAAGAGGGGCCGATCTTTAACGTCACCATCCAAAAGACGCGACTGCATGGAGCTCGAATCCGAGACACAGGAACCAACTCAAATCAATTTATGACTGTCCAAAACAGCTTGATTTCAGGCGCACGCCACGACGCCCATTAATTTCAAATGCTTACATCTCTACATTGCGGCATTAAGGTTTAGTTATATGTCAGCTGGAATAGCCAATATTCTCAGCGTAAATTTGAATTTGTTTAAAGTTGGTTCATAATGCACAGATTTTTACAGATAACATGCTTGGCTAACACTTACTAATGCGTATGCAAAGGCAAAAAAAAAAAAACCGTTTGGATACGCGCCGATGCGATTTTGGGAAAAGAGAAGCGTCGGTTGGGAGAAAAAGTATATTATTATTGTTATTATTATTATTAAACATTTTTGGACACAATTTAAACAATTCATGTGGAAAATTATGCTTAAAAGTTGATGAAAAGTCAAGGAGCTTCTAAAAATCTCTTTTCAGGTTATATTTTACACGGCCAATTATGAAATTACTCTGATTTTTCAAGTTTGGTAAAAACACACAAAAACATTTTGGATAGTTCCTGCCAAATGAATTTAACGTTAGCCAAACAACACCGCTAAGAATACGTTGGCTAACGCTGATGTATGATTGGATGTCTGTCTCTGGGTGACTCCGTGAATATGTCCACGGACATGCTCCTTTTTATTCGTCTTTCCGTCTTTCTTTTTACACTATAAATAATTTTGATACAGCAGTAAAACTCACCTAAATCTCTCATCTTGGCAAGAAATTCTTTGAGTTTCTTCTCCCGTACCTCCTTCCTGGCCTCCTCCCATTCCAAAGCTTTCTTGATGAGATACTCCTGACGACGCGACGGGAGCTTGAAGTCCTCCGAGGCCAGGCGGACAGTCTTCTCACTCGCAACCAGACTACCAACGGAGTTACGTGTGTATACGGGGACACGGGGCACCGGTGGGACCTAAAAGTTTTAAAAGAAATGATAAATGAATAAAATGCAGTGTTGTTGAAATTGAGGCAAGTTTTTAACAAAAACTTTCACCCAAAGCAATCCTGCTGACGAGATGGGAGCTTGATGTCCTCCAATGCGAGCCGGACAGTCTTCTCACCCGCAACCAGACTACCAACTGAGTTGCGTGTGTATACGGGGACACGGGCAGACGGGGCACTGGTGAGACCTAAGAGTTTGAAATCATTTTATTATTAAAATGCATTGTTCTTAAACATTCATGCAACTTCAAGCAGCTTTAACATTATATTTTCATCAAAAGCACTCTAAATTATGCTGATATTCCTCATTTCTTAATGCCGGCCGCTAGATTTTTTCGATGATGATATGAATTTGTTTAAATATATCTTATAATGGTCGTCAGCATTTTTTTGGAAAGCGTGTAATGACATTTTTGGAAGTTGTAAGCTTTTTTTCTTTTAAAAATTGTTTTATACAAATATGATACTCGTTAAACAAAAGTCGCGAAACGTAGATGAATGCCGTTCAAGGGGCGCCGAAATGATTTCGACATAAACCTTGGTGATGAGCTTTTGTAAACTTTGTAAGACGAAAGCGTTTTGTTGTCGCTTCATTGACACATCACTTTCAAATCATTATCGTCTCTGAGTTAGATTTTCTCAAAAACGTAGACTTTGGTCAGATGTTGAACCGTGATATTTTAGATGAGGAAAAAAGTTGTAAGCAATGGAAAGTAATTTCATTGAAGTAAAGGGCAAATCGACGGGTATATACTGTTCAACAATGGTGCTGAATGATGGACGTTTGCATGAACCTTATCCATTTTCTGTTTTATCGTTTACTTTATCATTCAGCTGCCACTGAAAAGGATGGGGCAAAGGGGTGGGGATGATAAAAATAAACTTACCGCATTCAGAGCAACAACAATACTGGAGAATATAGGATTTAATAATATAGGACGCTATTACGTAAAAATGAGGATAATAGTCAGTGGAATAATCATCAAAAGCACTGTCTGGCCGTGAATAGAAATATGGAATGGATTAAATTAATTTAAAAATAGAACTTACTTCATATTGCGGTATTTTGAATGTCCTGTTGGCGATCCCCACATGGTATTTATGCATATCATCCTCCAGCTTTCGTCTCTCCCTCATCCTTTTCTCTCGAATATTTGCTTTCCTTGCCGCCTCATCATCATCGTCTCCTCCACTGATGTCAGCGACCACCTCCTCCTCATCGTTGTCATTCACCGTATGAAGATGATCCACATCACTGCCAGATGGCGGCAAACTTTTGGCGGGAGATGTATCAACAGCAAATTTGTCGCTTACCACGTGATCTACGTTTCCTGTGTGATCGATACCTCCGTGCTCATTGCGGGTGTCGTCTGCTTGTGAATCACCCTGTGAATCAAGTTGTGCGTCCTCGCTAATTGGCGGCAAGATGGTGCTGGTCGTGTTCATTCGCGATAGCGTGATCGTGTCGTCTGCGTAGTAATGATGGGAATTGTTTGCATTTTCCCGCGCGATTGATATGATGCGATCCAAATCAGAGTCCATCCTCGTTGCCATAGCAACCGCATCATCACCACCATCCAGCCTCTGCCTCTCTGAGGTGGTGGGCCTGAGATGCGCTCGATTGATGTCGGGAATTCGTTTTGATTTGAGAGAGAGCCCACCGACTCCTTTCCGGAGAAACACCGATTCATCGACGATTCGAGTTTTCTGTCGCGGCAAGATCTCGACGTGGCCCGTTTCCCCGTCAACAACTGTCACGTGATGATGTGATATACTTTGAGGCTTTTTAATCACGTCATCGGTCCTATTTTCAACCAATTCTCTCTCCTTTCCGTCAAGTTCAGATCGATCGTCCCTTTCCAAACCCTCATCTGTCTCTTCCTCGATAAATGTAACTTTCCTTTCTCTTTTACCAAGCAAACCTTCTAGTTCGTTGTCCGAATTTTCTGGCAATTTATCAGAAATTTTTGCGAAAGAGTTTTGTGAGTCTGGTAAACTCGTAGCAATCCCACTGTCGAATGAGTCTTTCTTAGAAATGGTTCGTGCTCGATCAGGTTGCGTGATGTCGGTAGACTTGTCGTCATGATTGTCTTCGACAGTCGCGTACCCATCGTCGATCGAATCGTCACGGGTCGTGGTCTTTGTATTCGGCGCATCCTCAACATCGCCATCCTCTGCAGTCTCCTCAATCAGTTCCATCTCCCTTATATCCTGAAAGAAAACGAGTGATTAAGATTATTGCTTTTGAATGTTTAAAGAAGGTTAATTTTCGAAATGTTTCGTGTCTTTAAATGCCGAAAATTATGTTAACGCTCTTTATTCATTAATGCATAAATTTGCATTACGTCGTAGGCCTTCTTGTTTTAGTAATGTATGCTGGACCTTTGCGTAATCCAACATATGCTATATATAGAGCATTCCAGTAACGATAATGGAAACATGTTGTGAAATTTACCATTTTTATGATACTTTTACTTTTTATCTAACATTTGAAAAATCAATTGCATTGAACTGAACAAAATGAGCATTCATGACCTTGTTAAAAGACGAGCGTATACCAAAAAGAAAACAAATGGTTTATTTTAGAAAACGGATGATAATAAGCAGATAATGCGATCGCTTTCAAAATGATGCCTTATGTAACTAGTCTCCCAATCCACGCTTTCTGTGTCATTTCTTGAACACCCTTTTCTTTTAACTATTCATCTCAATTAATTTATCTATCTTCAGTTTTTCTCCCTATATCATGTATATCACTGTATATCTTCATCTTTCGTCACCCCTCCAGTTTCACTATGAAATCCCCTCCAATTATTGAAAAATGACATCCTCACGAAAAACAAATAACCCCTAATCTTCAAACTACTCCACTATAACATCCAAGGAAGGCAAAGGCCCAAATCCTTTACATAATTTTCTAGATGTAAGCTGCATCATATTACCCTATTATCTATACCTTTTGTCTTTGGATGATCTTCTTCCTTCCTTTCTTCATGGTACTCTCAAGAAACTTTCTCGCTGCTGCCTCCCGGTCCTTGATTGCTTGCTCTCGTAACTTCTGCTGGATTGCTCGTTGTTTCTAAATTAACAAGAAAGGGAATCGTATTTATAAAGGACTTAAACGTAACTTGGTAACATAAAATATATGGGTATGGAGTATTGAAGCCATTCGCCGAAAGAAAAATACAATTGTGTTTTTTCTTGCCAAATCTTTAAGGATCAAAATATTGACAAATAGCTTTATACAATTTAAAACAAAATCAATATGGCATAATAACATTAAATTAGTTAAATCAATCTCAAGCGAATTTCTGAGTCAAAGGAATGACCGTACTATAAACTGGTGATACAAAATGATCTTCCCTGACATGAAGAAAACTACAACTTCACTGACATCAGTTTTCTCCAAGAAGGTCAACAACGCGCATATATAGACCCGGAGGAAGTTCTCCAATTAAAACAAAGTAAAGCAAAATAAATTGAATACTTCTAATTGTCTATTGTCTATTGTTTGCAGAAATGTATATAAAAGAACGATAATATAGGTTTTCCTTGGTCAAATTCAAGAGGGCGTGAGCTGCGAAGGGAATTTCCCATGTTGGTTGTTTTACAAGAAGAAAACCAAATATAAAATAAAACCCTGATGGTCTTCACTTCTTACCTGGATATATGATTGCCTCTGTATTCTTCTTTTGTCATTTTGTATTTTGATGAGATTCCGGAAGGCTTGTTGTTGATCTTTAGAAAGCTTCCTTACAGTGTCCTGAAAACAAACAATAAATGGTTTGATTAACAGTACAAATAATCATCAACTTAATGCCCTTCACTAGGTTTCTCCATCAAATATTGTAAGATAGAATGTTCATGTTGCTCCNTCTAAAAATTGTGCAGGTGTTTTTCATTTTCCGTTAACACGGTTGAACGCGGATGACGAAGGAAGCGAACAAGGTGTCTACACGATGCAACACGGTTCATCACGGAACGATGAACCGTGTTCATCCGTGTTGCTTACCGTGTATGTGTGAAGGGGGCTTTACGTCCAAAAATAAAAAACTTATGGTATTGTTATTCCCATCAATTTCTTATCAGAAAGAAATCTGTCTTAACATGTTTTTTTTTTGCATAGCTTAGCCTTAGGGAGTGGAGAAATGTTTGTGTGTGCGTGCGTGTGTGTATGTATGTATGTATGTATGTATGTTTGAGTGTGTGAGGGTGGCTGGATGGGTGGGGGTCTTGAAATGTCTGAATCCCTCCTATTTAGGCAACCAAGTGGCGATCCAGGATCGGTCAATGGTAGGGGCGATAGAGATAACTTTATTTTATTTTACAAGAAAAAACATTCTCACTGCCCCTTCAGGGGGAGGGGGCAATGATATCTGCATAGAGAACAATGGTAACCGCGGCGCCAATAAAGGGGGGGGGGGGGGGGCGGCAGGTCACCCCCTGGTATGACTGCGTATATATTTGCAATCTATTGACCATGAATAAACTCAACTCACATCAATTCCATTTCATGTGTACTTTGCACATGTTAGATCTGTAACATTTTCATCAATAATTTCTCCGATTATGCTGCATAAAACATCTATCACGACTATTGTCATAAAGCCAGACTCGTAAAAAAGAACTCTTTGTAAAGCGAAACTTCCTGAGCGTTTTCCGATCTCTGCTCCATGCAGCTGCGATCAATACTTCGATATGAAATATGACAGCTTCGAGCGGGTTCCCGCCACAAAAGGCTTTCGCTTGATGCTGAACAAACTGCAATTATTTGATCGATTGACTAATATCCTATACCTGCATTCGTTATGTTGCGTAAGGTCATGTATTTTTAGATTTGTTTTTGGTTAAATATTTATTTTGTTTCGTTATTCGATGTGATTTTCAAATAGATTGACATTTCTGAGCACCACATCTGAAAACGCATTTTCCTTCTTCTCCATTCCATGATAATCAAAACATCATGACCTGTGTATAATTATGTTCTCGGCGTTATTGTATTGCGGTTAATGACTCTCGCATTTCAACTAGACACACATTTGAATCCCACCCATGACATTTCATCAGACTAAAATTCATCCACGCTATTCTACACTCAACCCAGGTGAAGTGAATGGGTTCTGATTTGAATACATTCATTGAATGCAATGATAATACAAATCTGGTAGCCTTGGTATAACCGGGTAATAATACAAAGAAGGCTTATAGAAACAGATGTATTTTTTAGAGTAAGAAACACATCAAGCAGATGATTTTCTGTCATGGCAACAATTGTTAGCGCATTCCCTCGTTAATCAGGTTTCATCTATCGAAGAAGAACATTTTCCAATGAAACTGTAACTATTATGTTGGTTTCATGCAGCAATACAATTTGAATACTATTTGTGACCACAGAGGGGACGAATTGTGTCAACATATAGGTAGGAAAAACCCAAATGCAGAATTATAATTTTATTCATGTTTTATCGAATCCGTTATAAATTCAAATGTTGTCTTATGGTTATCCCCGGAGATATTCCAGAGTTTACGCTCGACAACGGAGCGGCTCAACGACGGGAGAATTCATCAGATTCCTGCGTTCTTGCTAACCCGTCCTTATTCCCTCCGTTGCTCTTAACTTCTGTTACGCTACTCGCTCGACGGCAGTATACAAATTGAGTGTGACGTCGGGAATCGAGCTTTCACGCCGAAATCCAAAGACCGCGGTAAAGGTTACGTGATTTGCATAATAGGCACGTGATACGCTTGGCCGCATCTGATTGGCTACGTTCCTGCATCTAAGACGGACGCAGGATTGAGCAAAAACCGTTGTAGAATTCTGCTCTTCGCCGCTGTTGTCACTGGCAACCAGCGAAGCCGACCTAGACAATGGTCAAATGGTATTGATCGGCGATTTTGCCGTTCGTGGTGACGGTGCGTAACCTCGCTATTAATGCCCTCGGGGTTTGGGGCTGAAATCTCAGTTATGGCACCAATTTCCTTGGGCGACATTTCCTTCTCTTCACTCACATGAAAAAAATAAATGGATTTATGCTTGAGCCCTACATACATGCACTTGACGATATAATATTCATCAGTGCTATGTCCAAGGTAGCCTAATCCAGATTATGACAGAAAAGTATCCCCATTTTGTTCATACTGTAAATCTAAAAAAAAAGTCCAGACTTACATTTTGGTCCTGGTACCAGATGTTAACCTGCTTCCTGAGCGCCTCCTTCTCGGCATGGTTTTGGCACCTGATATCACTACTCATCTCAGAAGCTTTAACACTCCTCAGAGAACCTATGTCATCAGCTGAAAGGTTCTTCAACCCCTTTAACACCTTAGCTGCCTTGGTTGTCATGGTGATGAGATGCTATCCGTCGTAGTTTGATAGGTTTCTGGTGGTATGCGATCCCTCCTTGAGTTGATGTCTGTTAGGTTCTGATGGTAGGATCGTCAAACTGCCTTTGTTGTCATGGTGATGAGATGCTATCCGTCGTAGTTTGATAGGTTTCTGGTGGTATGCGATCCCTCCTTGAGATGATGTCTGTTAGGTTCTGATGGTAGGATCGTCAAACTGCCTTTGTTGTCATGGTGATGAGATGTTATCCGTCGTAGTTTGATAGGTTTCTGGTGGTATGCGATCCCTCCTTGAGATGATGTCTGTTAGGTTCTGATGGTAGGATCGTCAAACTGCCTTTGTTGTCATGGTGATGAGATGTGTCGTAATAAAGTTTTCTAATTTTCTTGTGGCATCAGGAGGTGGTAGGTCTGTGGTGGCATGAAGATGTGTTTGTTCATCTTGTGGGTGCTATCAGTCGTTTTGAAGACATTTGATTGAGTTTTCTACGACGGAATCCACGATTATATTATCTGCAAACAAGAAATGTAGCAAATAACATTATTCAAAGGGGAATAAACGGAAAACTAAATATTTATCAAATGTAACTGTCTAATTGACTGACGATATCTGAACGATATTGTTGCATGAAGACATTTAAATCCCGGCATAGCAACAATTCAGATGGTATTTTAGTGATTGTATGTGATTTCTAGATAAAGAGCAAATTTTGGTGAATGTTTAATTATCTGACTTGGCGACTTGGCGACCTATTCTTCATGAAAAAAAAAGGTGCAACATCGTATATATGCAGCTACATCTGAGCTTTAAAAGAGTAAGCTCAGTTATACGCAGACATCTTCCTACTTTTACTCAAGATTCATCTCTCAAGCTCTTGTACAATTTCTAATTTAGAGACTTATATGGCGGAAGGTTACAGCATAGGGAAATGATTAGAGAGACAGTGAAGATTTTGATTTCCTCAACGCATATAATCAAAGCTTTAATTAAAGTTTAATTTAGCTTGATCGCTAATTACGAGTCACTGTTGTGGGGAAACTGAGGTAAATGTGATAAATGTAAAGTCATCACCAGTTTTGATGTTCAAACCATTATCATCGAATAGTCTTGACGCCAATTTTCATTAAACTTACATAAATGTATTTGGGGTTGAAGTCAATCAAATTAAACAATGTAGTACGAGCTTTAAATTCAATGCCATTTTTATTAAATTCACACATCAATCAGGGAATTGTGAGGGGAGATCAGTGAACATGTACAATTGGAGAACATTGTCCAACGAATGATTTGGTCTATCGTTTGATATCAGTAAAATGTGTCAGTTTTACATGTTTGACAATCAGTTTACAGTACACATAATTTTACATTATCTCATTTGATGATCAACGTAACCTTCTGTTTCTTCAATGCAATGTCCAAACGCAAACTTAATCTCGTTATCTTGTAGTGCGCTTGTCAGAAAAGAATAGTAAATTTGTTTGTTGTATGTTTCATGGTCATTCTACTTGTTGTGCATCGTAACATAGATCATAGAGATAAAACATGAAGTTTACTTAGACTATGTCATGTTGACAAATATTGTGCAATTAACATAATTTAGCCATCATATACAAAATTGCCGCACAATTTATCGAACAGCCCCCCCCCCCAAAAAAAAATACAAAGATGAAAGAAAAAAAATCAGCTTTAACAAAAATCAGACCCTTGAAAAACTCTGAATTTAATATTTACTTTATTTCATTTAAATTTCAATTAACAATATGGATAAAATTTATTAGAAATACTTTGTTCAGAATGATAAATATCATGCAAAAATATAATACCATACATGCTGATATTTTTGTTTCCGTATGGTGAATGCATGAAAACCATAATCCAAATCTTACATCTTTGTGATTCTGTTCCCCCATTCTTTTATCAGCTCTTATTAATTCTTTTTCTGATATTTGCTCTCTACCTTTGCTTAACCACGATCCTGTATTTGGACAGCGATGCATCAAATCTTTACTCCAAATACATCCAATGTTAGGACCATGAGAAATACTTTAGAAGGGGAGCTTAAGAATCTGCGAGGGTTGATCAAACAAAGCTTCACAAACATAACGGTTATTCTTAGTTTTGTTTAATATTTCTCTGCAGTTGTTGTGTTTGATATCTAGAATTGGTAGGAAAATCCAAGATGCAAACAAAGATTTGTTACAGAAACGAGATTAAGATGGGAGATGTGGAAATCGGTAAGTCGCCCCTCCCCCGTCAACCCCAAAATGTGCTGATATATGGAGGGTGGATAAAATTATGTAAAAAAAATAGGTTACAGGAAAACTAGGACTCAAAACCGGTTGCATGGAACCATCGCGGCGATAGCAACAATTGCCAATGGATGGACTACAAATTAATAATAATAATATTCTAGAATAGTTTTTACTCCTATAGGGAGATCCGGAGTTAAGGGACGTCGATGGTTTGAAAAACAAGAAGAAATGGTGGTTTAAATCCATGAAAAAGGAACACAATTTTTTTTTTACTCCTAAGTCTCTTCATGGAAAAAGCCAAGTAGGGGAAACTAGTATGGTTCGAGCCCCCCCCCCCCCCCCCCCCCCATTTTTGTTTAATACAAAAAAGGTTAACTTGTGTCGA
>BQKZ01000097.1:220253-232970 GCA_036244855.1 Temnopleurus reevesii | reverse complement strand
AAATTTTCACAGTTGGTTCATTTTATTTTTCTCCATCTACTGAGAGAATATAAAATGCAGGGTTTCGTTCTTCTTTATTAAACATATTTTTCATCCAATTCTGTAAATGAGAAAGTATCCTTTATCAATTGAAAAGATATTGATTCAGTCTCGGGGTCCCCAAGACTGAAATATCTTGCACATTTTATGTTCAGTCTTGCATAAAAGATCATCTGCTATTAGACATATCAAACATGACCTTAATGAGTACTCACGCACAACTAAGCACACAATAAGGTCTAATTTACACATTTAATATATACTTCCGAAACGCTTTTGAAGCATATATACACTATTACACTCATCCCTAACATATCACGACTATGTTTATGATGATAATTACATCACTTTCACCAGAATTTATCCAAATTTGTTATATCCATAGTTTCCTGTCATTTATATAATCTAAACAAAAATATGTATAAATTATGTAAAACAATTCGGGGAATATCAAGCAGAGCCGAGATGTGAAGATACGTGCGCAATTTGCCTGAGAGTATAGAGGAACCGTGGTGTAGTGATTCGGACTTTCGCCCTTCAACTAGAGGGTTGTAGGTTCCAATCCCATCTATGGTGATAATATCCTTCAGCAAGAAATCCATTCACATTGTGTTGCACTTAGCCCAGGTGAGGTGAATGGGTACCTGCTAGGAATATTTATTCATTGAAATGCCTTGTGCGCTGGTGTACGCCCGGCTAAAGCCAGGGTAATAGTAATGCAAAGCGCATTGAGTAATCAGTAGAGTAGATACGTGCTCTATATAAATTGAATCTATTATTGTTATGTATCATTCGCTGATACCCAATAGGCACTTACCAGGCTTTTAGCAGTTGTTCATAGTCTGATATGGCACAACGACTGTTTTCTTGACAATTGTTATTGTCCTGTGTATTGTCTGATAAGGCTAGAAAACTTCCTGTTCAACGAATAAGCGTAAATGTGATATGAGCAGAATTCATGACACTTTTATTTCTTCTTGGTGACATCACAAGGAAATGCATAAGAAAAAGTTGGATCAGTATCCCAATTGAAATATCAAAGTTTTTGACCATGTTGACTGCGAGCCTGGTCACTCCCCTTTAATTGGGTCAACTAAATGGGGGTAAAAATCTAAATATTCTTAATAGCTTACACATGCTCACATTATGAAACATCTCAAAATCATCGAGACGTCTTTAAAAACTGACATTTCCCTATGAAGAAGAACATGATGGAGAGGGCAAATAACTCCCGAAAAACATAAACATTGAGTGAAACGTGCTTCAAGGCTGATTCACACATTTGCGTTTTTAACCTACGTCTGCCTAGCGTGCACGACGATCCGTGAACGCAGAAATACTTAAGAACGACATTTGGCAGACGCTACAGCAAGCTGCAACTGCAGCATGTCGATGTCTAGGCCTTCAGCGTCAGTCAAGTGTCTCCGATCCGTATTTCTAAGTTCACAAATAGCGTTCATGGTAATGAACGCCGAACAGACGTTGGCTATAAACTTTTTTGGTTTTCCTTAAAGGAGAACTTCACCCAGTCATTGATGTTCTCTCGGTGGGTGAAGAAAAATACAATAATCAAACTATGAAATTTTGAGCAAAATCGGACTATCCATTCAAAAGTTATGAATTTTCAAAGTTTTTATTTCCACTGCTGATTGGCTCTTTAAATTGGCAACATACACAAATACAATGGCTGTCACCATGGAGAACTCTCCATTCAATTTGTAAAAAAAATCAAAAAAAAAATCACATTTTGGTCGTTTTTACAGAAAAGTATGTAAGGAATCAACAAGATTCATCCGAAAATGCATGCAAAATCATTGTGTCCATAATTTGAAGAGAGAAGTATAACTTAATTTACTTTTCTAGAAAAAGAAGAAAATGTGAAATCATGTGTACAAAGTGAATCGTTCTCCATGTTGGCAGCCATTTTGTGCGGGTAGGTTGCCAATTTAAGGAGCCCATGAGGGGTAGAAATCCAAACATTGAAAATTCATAACTTTTGAACGGATTGTCGGATTTTGCTCAAATTTTCTCAGTTTGATCAAATGTTGTATTTCTCTCCACCCACTGAGAGCATATCAATGTCTGGGTGAAGTTTTCCTTTAAGTTCCCAGAGGTCGGCTATGACCCATAATACGCGTTCGTGACAATGAATACTGCAAAATAACATCGAAATTTGCTCTGCCGTTTCAGAATTAATAGTTCAAAAGGATACAATTGGAATTGTTGCTATATCGGGATTTCAGAAAATAGCGATTGGCAAAGGGTGCCCGTCCGCTGCACGAATGTCCCCCTTCCAATGTTAGAACTAAAGGCATCTCAAGAAGATACACCTGGAGTTGTTGCTATGCCGGGATTTCTTTGTAAACAGTAAACGCTACCCTTTGGTTTCCAATGCTTTGTGAATACAGTAACGAAATGTATTTCTGGCACTTCGACTATTACCAGTAAAATAAGAGGGAAGGTCATTCTTTGTGTGTGCATGCATCGAGCTATTTTTTAATGTTTGAATTGATAGATTAAACAAATTCCATTCGAGCCTTCACAATAGCTTCATGGGCACAAAGGTGAGTAGCTTTCCTGTTTATTCACTGAACAGATGCAACATCTATTCCACATTTCCAAGCAGAATAAGAGGGAAGGAGATTTATTTTTTGAGCATCGAGCTATTGTTAAAGGGAAACCAACCCCGGGGATTATCGTGCTCTCATTGAATAAAGAAAAATCAGATGAAAAAACTGTGAAAATTTGAGCAAAATCGGGCAGCCAGTTCAAAAGTTATGACTTTTCAAAGTCACAGAGATATTACGAATCCTACCGCGCATGGGGATCCGTGAGATCGACAAATTCGACGGAATTCGTGACGTTATGTCGGACAACTCCTCATTCACTCTGTACACATATGTTCACATTTTCTCCCTTTTTTTCGGAAAAGTCAACAAAATGCCAATTTTCGGTTGGGGTATAGCATATCTGTGTTGATTCTGCATGTATTTTGAGAAGAATGATGTTGCAACCTTACTCTAAATTTTACATTAATCCATTTTTTAAAATGTTATGTACAAAGTGAATGAGAGGTTGTCCGACATGACGTCACAGATTCCGCAGAATTTGCCGATCGCACGGATCTCCATCAGCGATAGGGATCGTCATATCTCAGTGACTTTGAAAATTCATAACTTTTGAACGGCTTGTCCGATTTTGCTCAAATTTTCACAGTTTGTTCATCTGAACTTTCTTCATTCATTGAGAGCACGATAACCACAAAGGCTGGTTTCCCTTTAATGCTTGAAGGGGCAATTAAACAATCTCCATTCAAGCCTTACAACATTTAGATGTACACAAAAGAAAAAAAGTTTCCCTGTTTATTTACTGAACAGATGCGACATCTATTCCACATTTCCAAGCAGAATAAGAGGGAAGGAGATTTATTTTGTGAGCATCGAGCTATTGTTAATGCTTGAAGGGGCAATTAAGCAATCTCCATTCAAGCCTTCACAATATGTAGATGTACTCAAAGGAAAAAAGTTTCCCCGTTTATTCACTGAACAGATGCGACATCTATCCCACATTTCCAAGCAGAGTAAGAGGGAAGAATACTTACTTTGTGTGCATACAGCTATCATTAATGGTGGAATGGACAAATCGAACAATTTCCATTCAAGCCTTCATAATTTCTGGATGTACTCAAAGAAAAAAAGTTTCCCTGTTTATTTACTGAACATATGCGACATCTTTTCCACATTTCCAAGCAGAATAAGAGGGAAGAATACTTACTGTGTGTGCATCAAGCTATTGATAACGCTTGACAACTAAACAGTTACCATTCAAGCCTTCACATTATTTAGATGCACTCAAAGGAAAAAAGTTCCCCCGTTTATTCACTGAACAGGTGCGACATCTATCCCACATTTCCAAGCAGAGTAAGAGGGAAGAATACTTACTTTGTGTGCATACATCTATCATTAATGGTGGAATGGACAAATCAAAGAATTTGTATTCAAGCCTTCATAATTTCTGGATGTACACAAAGGAAAAAAGTTTCCCTGTTTATTCACTGAACAGGTGCGACATCTATTCGACATTTGCAAGCAGAATAAGAGGGAAGGAGATTTACTTCATGTGCATCGACCTTTTGGTAGTATTTCAATGGACAATCACATAGCTTCCATTCAAACCTTCACACTTATTTTGATGCACACAAACATGGCAAAGGACAGTAGTATCTCTGCTGTTTCTGTAGAGCAGATGCAACACCTGTTCGACATTTCCCAGCAGAATAAGAGGAAAGGAAATTTCATGTGTGCGTACCGAGCTATTGTTATTGCAATGCAATGAATTGATTTTTTTTTATTTTGTCCAATTGATTTGTCCCTTCTTCTCACAGTGGTATCACGCATGTTCTTGGTATTAGGCCCCATTCACACTAGGACCCCGGAAGCAGCACGATTAAACACGACTCTTTGCTAATTTACAGCTAACTACCTCCGAACATAGGGAGTCGTGTTGACGCGTGTTGCTTTTGGGGGCGCTATGTGACCGAGGCCATAGCATGTTATCATCTGCGTGGTGATTACGACCTTTTCTTTCATCACTCTACCCTTGACATGCTTTTTTTCTGTTTTTCTTTTCGTTTCTCAATGACAGGTGGATGCCTGTGGTTTCATAATAATCATGATGATGCCCCAATGCATACATTTCATTATTCAATTTGAGAATTCTTGGCACAGCCGAGTCTGGGAATCATGTAGCACAACTAAAACAGAAAAGAAAGAAAAAAAAAACTTTTACCGAGCCGCGAGCTATACATATCGAAATCACAAAGAAACGATCTCGAATTTGGGGAAGTTTGAAGTGAACAGGTGATATTTTTCGTAATAATCTAGGAAGGAATCAACTTGAAGAGCGACAAGAGTAGCAGCGTTTTCAAATTGTTTGTCTATTAGAATTGCAGTAGCGGCGGCGGCAAAAAAAAAAAAAAATAAATTGATATTAAACCTACAATTAAATTCATTTGTTTTCGCTTCAATAGAAAATAACTAATCTTAATGAACTGATTAAGTATTGAATCGAAAATTATGATCATACATAAACAGAAAGGCAAAATAACCCTCGGCAATGACAGAAAATACGTTTAAAATAATGATGAAAGTGAACTATATTATTATTTTTATTATTTTATTTGCAGAGTATGATGCAGAGTATGATGAAGTAGAGGGGTCCTTCGACCAGATCTGTCATTTTTTTCCATTTACAAGGAGAATTTCCTTTGGGATATGAGATTCCTTATCATGAAATGCCCAATTCGTTTACTCTCGTCAATGCTGAAACGTTTTGTATTCGTGAAAATAGAAATGTCTAAATTGATTAATAAATCGCACAGATGGTCAGAATCTCATACCTCTGATTCAAAACAGGAGAAAAACAAAAAGTGGTTTCTCAAATGATCAGGGGCTGTAGCGTTATGAGATACTACTAATTTTGTAAGGGTACATCTTTTGCCATAGACTTACGATTAATATCATCACCAATACTCATGCAGTACCGATATCTTCCTGGTATGGCATTTAACGTGACAATATAGAGATAAAGATGACCGACAACAAAGTTTTAGGTGTAGATGGTAAACATATCAACCTATATAAAGGCCTATATCTATCTAACTCAATTATGTTTACAACGACACCAAGGCCATTATTTTAGTTGTGAATTCGCGTTTATGATTAGGTCTTTTGCTTTAACCGTATTTTCTGTAAATGTATAACCTAGCAATTTGACCATTTTATTATGTTTTCCTTTTCAATTTCAATTATCTATATGATGTGTTGGAAAACTTGCTTCATTTGAAATCAAGGCTTTATGAGTTTAATAAAGTATCATATGAAGTTTAAACCATATTGTACACACTTAGGATAAACGTGCACATTTAAAGGTGCAAATAAATGCAGCATCAAGAGTACATTGCAATATTGCACCTTTTTTGGTGAAAATTGAACAAGAAACACAATTTTTGCACTCTGGCAAGTGCTCAGTGGATTCAATCCCGCGTTTAAAGGCTGACTAACACCTTTGCGTTTTAGCCTGCGTCGGCCCAGCGTTTTATCATTACTATTATTATAATTATTATTATTATTATTTTTATTATTATTATTATTATTATTAGGAACGTTCACTGGACTCACAAAGACGCAGGTGGTATGGTGGACTGGCCTTCGGCATACGCTCCTTGAGCGCAAGTGGAATGTCAGTCCACCGTCTGATCAGCGTATGCTGTGCGCTCGAGTAGCGTTTTTAATTTTCGAAAACGCTGAGCCGACGCAAGCTAAAAACCAAAGGTGTGGGTTGGCATTTAGAGAATGTGGCATTGCTTGATTATAAAATAGCATCTTGTCCACTCGTGGCACTCTTCCGTACATTGATGATGACAATTTTATAAATCAAATAATAACTTCACAACATAACACAACTTCCGCGTAAAGCTGTCAAAATTTGATAATGCACTTTTCAAAGTTTTGCCGCAGATCTCTCATTTTCGCGATAGTTTTCACCAATTGCATACCCTTCCTTTTTGTTGTTGCTGAACGTGTATACGTCATTCAGTTTCAGCAACCTGTTTATATATTTGTTGATATTGTTATTGAAAGCATCAGGTCAAGAGGTCATCATGTGCACAATACACATATGTTCGTTGCCCTGAGGTAGTTTGAAACTTTAATGCAACAGAACATGTACAGGTGAGATATTATGTATCATATTTCAAAAGACCACTTTCGTAATGTAGGCAGGTTAAATAACAGTCCTTGTCAATTAACCGTTGTTTGGACTACGGTATAACAATTTGAATCAAATTGCATGCATTAATTATTGCTATGTCGGGCAAGTCCCGGACAAGCTTTCGTGTTGTCAAGAATGCATAAGGAGAACATTTGCACATATTAGCTAAACCGGCCTAGTCCCCTCGTGTGGCCCTGTACCTCTCACGAGCCAACTTGTAACCAATAACAATTCTTAGATAAATTGCAGGAAACTCGAGCTCAATGAATGTTGTTGAAAGTATTCGTTTTGGGATTTGCGCCATCTGGTGGCTGACAACAGATAAGTTTCAGAAAATAGTCCATATTTGTACAATGTATAAGAAGAAAATTTAGGCTCAGCTGGCATCTCTCATAATATAGTACTGAATCTATAACGTCACTGTTCTAAGATATGTTTATAAATGATCAAAGCCCCTTTCCGACTATTAGAGCAAATTCCCATGACGACAATTGTTGTGACATGCATTAAAATTGTACTTTACGATAGAAAAAATATAACTTTTATTTTTGTTGTTGATAGTATCTGCAGAAAAGTTTTGTATGATGTCAACATAATGATAAATGTACGATTGATATGTAAAAAATGTATTACTCCTGTCATTTAATGTTGATCAATGATGGAAATCAAAAAGAAGCTTTACGTTATGTATAGTCGCCTCAGTTGTTTTGTTAAAAAAAAAGTTGTGTGTTTATCACTTGTTGTATGCATACTCACTTTAATTGTGGAGTAGGAACACTAAGAACTGTGCAAAAAATATTTTTTCTAAATATTTGAGGTGTTACCTCTTAAAAAAGTTCTGTCATGACGTTTGTCTCCTTTGTTTCTATATTCCATGTTGAAATTTTGAAGAAAGCTAAATTCGAGCCCATCCTTTAAAACTGAAACTTACGCTATCTGTAATAACGTTGAAGAAAATAAAGATGCTTGAAGTTTCTTTTTCAAATATAATTTTGACGACGTTCCCATTCGCTCTCATGCGTCACCATAAAGTGAAATTGACTGCGTGACATGACATGCTCATCAGGTGGATCATCATTACGTCATTACGGGTCACAGAGGTCAACATAACAAGATCATTCAAAGTATGGTGTCTGTCCTTTTTCATTATTTCTTTTATTGCCAGTCTGCTATCTCAGTCTCTCCGTGATGCCGTCTCCACTCTTCCATTCCCCCTCTCTTTTCTTCTTCTTCTTCTTCCTCTTCTTCTTCTTCTTCTTCTTCTTCTTCTTCTTCTTCATCCTTTCTGTCTTTGAGTGATCCCTGATGTAAACAAAAACACAGACACAGCACAGGACATAAACATTGACGCACACATACGAACACACACACACACACACACACACACATACACACACACACACACACACACATACACACACACACACACACACACACACACGTACATACACGCGCACATTTATATACACATACTTCGGCTTCAAGTCTTCATACAACACGATATAAAATATTTCCGAATAATTAGGTCGAATGCCAATTAAATGCCCTTTTTAATGCTATTCAAATCGAAACCGGCTTGTGATTGTTGTGCCCTCACATTTGAATACACGGCGTACGGATCTATTGTCTGTGACCAACTTTATTTTACGGGAATAGTTTGTCATGTTATTCACCTTTCTTTCAGGAATTTGAAAATATCACAAGCGCATTAGCATGATTATTCTCTCTCTCCCTCTCTCCCCACCATCTCTTCCCACCCCTCTCTCTCTCTATCCTCTTATGTTATCGTAACGTAGTTTAAAAGATGATGTCCTACAAATTATGAAATGGACATCCATATTCAGAAATAAATAAAATTTGAAGAATGGTAAACATTTAAAATCTCAGGACATTGTCAAAAATACAAAAGTTCGAAGCACTTCTTGAGATTGGATGCAGATCAGAGCCGGTGTCAACGGCCCAAAGGTCCAACGGACCGGGTGTTTAGGTTGCTACACGGTCCGTATCAGCAACATGACCACGCGTTCCACGACCAACGTACATGGTCCTGATTTCGCACAGAACTTTTGCTCGGACCTCGACGTCCCCATTTGGATCCGTGGTCCACAAATGGCAAGCAGCGGCGATGCTTGGCTAACGAAATAGTCTTCTGTATCAAACGTTTTTCAGGAACAGCCTTACTGACCACTTTTTTAATGCTCGTTTGATCTCCTCTCCACCCCTTTCCCATTTGCATTACCAGTCACGGGTACATTAGCGCATTACATTTTGCACACAAAGTGCGGTCAAAACGCCCTATGCAATTGCACGTATATAGTCAGTATTATCTGCGTAGTCGATAGCTACAGCTGGGCAGTATTTCACGAAGTGACGAAAGACTTTAAAAACGACTTTACGCACGACTGGAATCAGTTCTTGTTCTGAATGATCGGGAATATTATGCGGAATACACTCATTAGTGAACTTCAGTTTTTCATTAATTAGCCGTGCGTAACTTTAAGGACGATTTCGAAGAACGCGGCCCTGTGGCCCTGGTTCGTACAGAGGGCGCGTGGTCCTGAATTTGTCTATCAGGACCACACGTCCGATGAGACAGTTGGGTCGAGCCATCTAGTTCAGTGACACCGGCTGAAAAGGTTGAGGTTTGGAATGGGTGATGGGAAGAAAGTATTTTATCACTTTAGAATGGCGGTAACCACGAAAATTGGTCATGAAGTTGACCTTCTTTTCCAGCTATCCTAAGTTAATTCTCATTGTTTTGAAGGATACGTGGTAAACTGCTTCAGACGCAACCGCAAATCGAAGATCATTTGGGAAACAAAAACCTTGGTTTTCCCGTCCGAATTAGAGTCTGAATCTTTGTTGCTAAAGCCATGGTCACACAACAGCCCCGATTGAAGACGATTCAGCGCCGACCGGTTGTTCAATTACAGAAAAACTACCTCTGAATAAAGAATCGTGATGAATCGTGTTCAATCGGGGCTTCTATGTGACTGTGGCTTAATCGTTTTAGGAAACATCTTATGAAAAGAAATGGGACAATATTTGTCAATCTTTCAGTTTAGAATTTCAATAGAGATAATTTGCAAAGAAATGACATGATATAATGAAGTGGAGGACCTACCACCCCACCCCACCATAATTATATTTATTTATATATTTATTCATTTATTTATTAATTCATTTATCAATTCATATAATTATGCATCTATGTATTATCTATTTATTTCAGTAGGTTGACTCGATCAGTGATTAAAACACTGTTGTCCTTGGAGGACCTTAAAAAATAAACAATTACAATCTCCAAATTTCCAAATAAGGAAATATACGCCTACATAGTGAATTATCAATTTTAAGAAAAATTAATGTTGATCATTTGGCCGAAGAGAGATTAAAAATTGTCCTCAATGAAGAACGCTCTAAGTATATTACGATTTGAATTAAAATATGCAAAGAAAATTAATCAATTGAATACTGAATTTTGTAATTCCCATAGACTTTGTGCAGGTAACTTTTGGCTCCAATCGTCAATTAGCATAATATATAATTTTGTGGACGATCGTGAAGTTTTGGCAGAAAATTTTTGCCCCATGTGTCAGTTCAATAATACGTCAAACGCGAGAAGAAGAATAGGGGAGTAGAATAGCGCCAGCACCCGGGTCCAAGCCGTACAATGAGCAGATGAGAAGTGTGCATGAGAGAAGCAATAAAGTGAAGTGAAATTTGCTTTAGCGTTCTTATCTAGAAAAATCTAGAAGTGTCTATGCGCTTAAAGCCCAAGTACAGTTTTGGTAAAAGCCAATATTTCTGTCGCCAAATTTTGTCTTCAAATCTATGTAAAATGAAATATAGTGCCATTAATTCTATAGTGTATACGCATTTCGAGATTAAAATCTTCCCCAATATTGCTGGAGTAGGTTACACTATATTGTTGAAATAATTGAAAAAGTATTAAATGTTTTCCGATTTTAAGATAACTTTACTCGTAATCAACTTCTTTGTCTAAACATTGTATTTATTACATACGTTTTTATATATCACTCGAATCATAAAAAAATTAACACTGTTAAATCATTTACTGTGTAAGTACGTATGGAATAATCATGCTATACCCTCTTCCGAAGAAGAATCACACTACAAGAAAACGGTAATGCAATTTGCAATGCCGTTCATCACAATAATATTATTTTCCAGGTATTTTCACCCACTGGAATGATCTTATTGTATTTTTTTACTGCATCAAAACTGAAACTAATCGAAACATGAACAGATGATAATGAAACAAAATGAATGCCTGATAATGTCAAGCGCCTTGAGCACTCATCAATGAGGGTGGACACGTGCGCTATATAAATTGCATATATTATTATTATTATTATTATTATTATCATTATTATTATTATTATTATTATTATTATTATTATTATCATTATCATTATTATTATTATTATCATTATATTATTATGAATGACAAATAAATCAATAAATGGTAAATCACAACCCTAATTTTCAAAACACTGTCTTTTGTAAATTTTCCATCACTATCTTTTTTTTGTTTTGATAATACAGTGTAACTTTTTGAGTGTGAAGGCGCGATCAGAGGGGTATACATATTAGAGGGTTATGTATACATAAGGACTCTGTGGTTGAGTTCTGTGCAGTCCCTGTGTGTACAGTGTAAGTGAATATGCAGAGGTGGGTGCTATCAGAACACTCAGTCCTCAACTGGACTACTCTGGTGTCAGTTCTCGTGCTGAATGAATGGGAATCGTGTGCATCTTGCCCTCATTAAGTGTCCCAGTCTTTCTTAAATTCCCTTCTTAACTTTATTTGGTGAAACGCCGCCCAGGTCTATCTGGATGGGAAATCGCAAAACCACTTGAAAAACAAAACGCACACGAGTGACAAGGACAAATCTTTCATCGCTAGGTCAAGGTGAAACATTCGTTTTTACCAGATACTTGGCATTCAAACCAAGTTCCAGCACGTTCTTCTGGGGTTTCCACCAACGCATGGTGGTGGGCGGGGGTTATATGTTCTTCAAAATAATTGGAAAACTCCAAGAGTACCGGAAATAGTCATGTGTGAATTTCATTTTTGTGTCATACATCCGTCACGATTGATCATCTTAAGTTCATATTCGTTATGTCTTGTTTGCCCCCCCCCCCCTCCCTCCCCTTCAGACGTCATAATTGAAAAACTCTAAGATTACCGGAAATATTAATGTACGAATTACATTTTTGTGTCATATATGTCACGATTGATTCCTTAAAGGGGAACTACACTCATAGATTAAATTGCTATCATTAAATGAAGACAAATAAGATGAACAAGCTGTGAAAATTTGAGCAAAATCGGATAATCCATTCAAAAGTTATGAATTTTCAAAGTTTTGATTTACACCTCACATGGGCTCCTTAAATTGGCAAACGCACAGGCACAAAATGGCTGCCAACATGGAGAACTCTCCATTCGCTTTGTACACAAAATTTCACATTTTCCTCTTTTTCCAGAAGAGTAGACAAATTTGTTGTTTCTTCGATGAAATATATTATAGCCACATCAATTCTGCAAGCATTCCAGAAAGAACGGGATGGATTCCTCATTTGAAATATGATATTGATCCATTTTCAATAAATTTATATACAAAGTGAATGAAGAGTTCTCCATGTATGACATCAGAGATTATGCTAATTAGCTATACGCGTGCCATTTCAAGGATGCCCAGCACAGGTGGAAATGATGACTTTGAAAATTCATAATTTCTGAACGGATTATCCAATTTTGCTCAAATTTTCACAGTTTGTTCATCTGATTTTTCTTCATTTACCGACAGTACATTATTGTCTGGGTGTAATTCCCCTTTAAAGATCATAAAGTGTGTTATCTTTTGTTTGCCCCCCCCCC
>BQKZ01000097.1:193353-207686 GCA_036244855.1 Temnopleurus reevesii | reverse complement strand
GCGCCAAATTTGAGGTAAGGAAATTTTTTATTTTGGTTGTCAGCTTAGCGGGGAGGGGCGGGGGCGCCAAATTTGGGTTCAGCCCCCCGGGTATGAAAATCCTGGGTGCGCGCCTGTCCTTGGTAATGCTATTCAAATCGGAACTGGCTTGCCATTGTTGTGTCCGGACAGTTGAATACACGACGTACGGTTCTATTGTCTGTGACCCATTTAACTTTTTGGAAATAGTTCATATCGTGTTGTCACGTATACCCTTGTTTTTTTGTCTTCCAGTTTGTCAAGGCGATCCCTTCAAAGGAGTGCAGTGTCCCGAGGAAGCACGATGTGTCGACTGGCACCAAATATGTGACGATGAACAGGTAAGGCACCGGTCACATAGAGGCCCGTAAGCAACACGATTCAACACGACTCTTTGTTAATCCACAGTTAACTGACTCAGAACAAAGAGTCGTGTTGAATCGTGTTGCTTTCTGAGCCCTATGAGACCGGGGCTTTAGGAAGGCAACCAATGTCAGTGAATAGGGGGTTTTCAAAATTGTTAGACGGATGCTTGTGCAATTGGACGGTAGAAAACGATTGCGCATCTGATGTGCGAAATAAATGTTGCGCACGTCAGATGCGCACTCGTTTACTACCGTCCACAAGCCACCATCCACCACTATTGAAAACCCATTAATATTTGGAAACCTGACTGAAATAGGAGGCCAAGTTCATCGGGAAAAGGGCGAGGCCCAAGTCCACCTTGCATTGCCAATGTTACTCTATGATCAGGCGACATCGTTTGTCAGATACAAATGTACTTGAAAGCAGAGTATATCAATTTTGATATAAAGATATTTTTAATCAAGAAATGTTTCAAAATTGACGTGGTCTTTTAATTAGGTGTCTTATGACTAACATATCTGTTATCGTTAGTGCAGCCAAAATGGACACGTCTAGGGAAAAAGTTTATACTTGTCTTGTATTTGCAACCATTTAACATTTCCTAGTTTTCATTTACCTACGTGCAATACCCACTTCAAAGTGCTCTCCAGTTCTTTATTGAACTTTTTATAGTTCCAGAGTGTTTAAAGAACATTTTCGAAGGGATCCAAATACGGGAGAAAAGGGTAACATTTCGCATCGTCCTGACGGGGCGGAACACCAAACTGTGACTTTCAATTTTGCTGCCATCACTCTACCGAATTCTCGTACCAGTACTGTGACGTACCTTTTCATAATTATCATAATTTCTTTCCAGCGACATGTACTCTTTATTCCCAAAGTTACATTTTACACGCATTTTCTTTCCCTTTTCTGTAGACATGCGGGTTGGAGCTGCGGGAAGCATGCATCAATAGCACCATTGACTCGTATGGAAGAACGGATGATAGATTCTGTGTCGGGGATGAAGATCCGAAATGGTGTGCATGGAAAAGACTGGCACCAACACGTAAGGCCCTAATCACATATCCCGGGGTCACATAGGACCCCAGAAGCAACACGATTCACCACGACTCTTTGTTAACTGCCTCCGAACAAAGAGTATTGTGGAATCGTGTTGCTTCCTAGCCCTATGTGACCGGGGCTTAAGCCCGGACTCAACACAACTAAAACGACTTTTTGTTCAGTTCACAGTCAAGAGCCTTCGAACAAGAGTCATGTTGAATTTATTGGAGGAGGAGACAAGAGGAAAGTGGAGGAAGAAAGAATAAAAGGAGAAGAAGGTTGAGGAGGAGAAGGTGTAAAAGAAGCATATCAAGAGCAAGGAGAAAAGAAGAGGAGGAAGAAGGAAGAACATCAAGAGAACGAAAATCACAAGATAATGAAGAAGATGAAGAAGACGAAGAAGACGAAGGAGGGGGAGAAAAAAACAAAATAGAGAAAAAAAACCAATAAAGATGAGACTGGATGAAAACTCCATCATACTGACTCTGTGTCAGTATGGTGGCAGCACTGTGCCTTTTAAGAGCTACCTACCCTTGAACAGAGAGTCGTGTTCGATCGTGTTCAATCGGGGCTTCTATATGACTTAGGCTTTAGGCCAAAATGAATTTCTGGCTACATGTCACGAAGAACATGATGAAGCAGGAAAACACCATTATATATACTGATCATGTGTCTAGCAGTACTGCGCGACTTAAAAACTACCTACCTCTGAATTGAGAGTCGTGTTCGATCGTGTTCAATCGGGGCTTCTATATGACTCAGGCTTTAGGCCAAAATGAATTTTTGTCCGCATGTCACGGAGAAAATGATGATCGAAGAAAACGCCATCCTGACTTTGTGTCTGGCAGTACTGTTGCGATTTAAAAGCTATCTATCCCTGAACAGAGAGTCGTATTGAATCGTGTTTAATCAGGGCTTCTATATGACTTTGCTTTAGGCCAAAATGAATTTGTGGCTGTATTTCACATGTTTTTTTTTAATTACTATCGTTTCACCAGTAATTTTAGTTTTGTAACAAAAGAAAAGTGAAAACATGATTTTTTATTTTTTATTTTTACCTCCTAGGTTGCGGAGAAGACTTCGTTTTCGACTTGACGAAGAAACGCAAGGGGTACCGTATCCGCAGCCCAGGCTTCCCGCACAACTACATGTCGGACCGTTACTGCTTCTGGACCGTGCGTACTGACCCCGGAAACCATCTCATCGTCAAGTTCAACAAGTTCGCCACCGAGGCAAACTACGACTATCTCTCGCTTGGCCAGGGCCTTCGCCGGGACAACAGAGACACAACGCTCCTATACAAAGTCAGTGGCTCCGGGATACAGCCGAAATTGTTTAAAACCAACACCTTCATGCCGTACCCTAATCAGGTGTGGATCACGTTCCGGTCTGACGACTGGGACACAGATGCAGGGTTTATCGTTGATATCATCGACAGCTCAAAAGCTCGAGGTATGTATTAAAGGGGTCCAACAGAGAGTACAAATAGTTTCTAGTTCTTTTCTCACATTACTGTTGAGGTGGCGGGGAAGATCCACATATTGATAAGAGCACCAAGTATTTGGTAAAGATACGTTCGCACCTCAGTAATATTTTGGTTTTCATGCAGGTATATATTTCAGCTTATTAACAGTGGATCAATGATTGCACATTACGACTATCAGCGTTTAGTAGTCCATTTAGTGATGATAAAAAGTCGTTATGCAATAAAGTAAAGTTAAATAATAGTAAAGGCAATCCCATTAATCCAGAAATATTTTGTTTAATTCCTCTAATTTTACTAGGGGACAGTTTAGTGTGGATAATTTGCTTGGAATTTGTGAATTAGGTAACATTGTTTGAAAATCTCTCTTCATAAATATGCGAGATGTGACAAGTTTCCAAATTTTATGGACTATTCACTGACCAAAAACAGGCAAATTCTCTAATGTTACCAACATTCTTCACACCTTGGAGCCTTCTACATGACAATGTAAATGTTTCCTCTTTCCAATATGTTAGCATTTACTTTATACTTCATTTTAAGAGTTTCACCGGTTTCTTAGTGCCTGTCACTTAGCTGTTACAGACAAAAATATAGCTTTAAATGACATGTAATTCCGCTACCGCCAATGTTGAATTACTTGTAAGCCTTCCATCATTTTCTGTTATCATAATATATCAAGAACTTGATTAACTGAGTGTTTTAAGCCCACCAACTTTTGTTCTTGTATATTGTGTTTTCTTTTATTTTCTTTATCTCGTTTAATATCGATTATTAATGAATATGATTTGTGTTCACTTCAACAGACATGGACGTACCCCTCACTGCATCAAATCCGTTCAGGGCCAAGCCAAACGAAAGTGAGTGGAATTTATTTCATTATTGTAGTATAGAAAAAGAGTAAAGTAATGATAATGAGATGCAAAGACCCAGGTGAGGTGAATGGGTACCTGTGGTAGAAATATTTAATCCTTGAAACGCCAAGTGCGCTAATGAAGTGGCTACCGAGCTAAAGCCAGGGTAATAATGCTGCAATTGTAGAGCGCTTAGAGAATTATTCATAAAGAGTTGATAAGCGCTATATAAAAGCCGTTCATTATTATTATCATTCCAGATTTTTATTTGAGCGGCAGTAAGCTTGAACTCTGCAAAAAAGCCAATTGGTCACTTTTTTCACTGACGACCTGAGCGATGATAGAGATATATATCGTCAGTGTCGTAGATTATATGCAAAGGGTAATACTTTAGTAAGGAAATTCCACATGTTCTCAAAGGATGTTAAGGTGACTTTGTTTCGGTCATATTGTACGCCATTATACACTGCGCATCTTTGGTGCAATTTCAAGAAAAGCAGTATGAATAGGCTCAAGGTAGCATATAATGATGCTTTGAGAATGTTACTTCGTGTACCCAGAAGTTCAAGTGCTAGTTTACTGTGTGCAGAACAAAGAGCTTTATATATAAAGCTCTTTGGTGCAGAATTACACATCCCTGCATGTCAGGCTGTACAGAGAAATCTCATATTTCGATTCATGTGTAGAACAGACATGTCTACAAATGTCAATCCTGCGCTCAGCAGCACTAGGTACTATTCGGATTTGAGACGATTTTGGTTTGACAGCCTATTGTCGTATGACCGTTTATGTAATTAGCTGATATTCCATATCGTTTTTGTTTTAGTTATATTGTATTCCCTCTTTTATATATTCTCTCATTGTTTGTTCAACCATGTGTTTATGCTATTTCTTTGTTTATGGACCTCTGCCTTGTGCAGATGAGTCTGAAATAAAGTCTTAAATTTAATTGAATTGAATAATACAATAATGAAGAAGTTTATGAATATAACCATAGTAGGGTGATATTGATGATTATTGCAGATGGCGGTCTTTGAATGGGTGTATATATTTTAATGACGCTGTGTAATATGCGATGTTTCCATATCGAGGGAATAAAACCCGTAAGTTTTTCAATTACCTTTGATGTACAGAGGAGAAATAACAGTGGTCTTAAAATAGAACCATGTGAGACACCACATTGCATTAGAGGCATAACCATTAAACCTAAAAAACCTGTTAACTGTTTAAAGTAAAAATTTTTAACTATTGTTAATAACCTTTAACCATAAGAGAAAGTAGTTTAATGATTAAGCTTAGAAATGTTAAAGTTTAGAAATTGAAATTTCTGTTATAAATTTTGTTTTCTAGCTTGTGGGGGACGCTTCGTCCTTCCGTCCAACGGGTTGACTATAACGTCACCGAATTTTCCAGAATTTTACCCCATTAACTTTTTGTGTTCGTGGATCGTCTCAGCGCGCAGAGGCCGCAGGATAGAAATAAGGTATGTAATTCAAAGTATTTTGTTACATTTATATTAGGGCCGGTGTCAAATGGGTCTTTGTTTCATTTTGTCTGCAATTTCCTTGTAAATAACAATGATATGTAAGAAATAACAGACTTCCCATCTTAGGGGAAATTATCTTAAGAATATGGATGTCGGAAACTAAGGGTTATTATGGTATAGTTTTGACTCGTTTGCGATTGGGAAATTTCATGAACTTTTTTTAAACGACAGAAGCAAGAATATATATACTATCGCATTATTTTAACATCAATACCTCGATAATATACCCCCGACTCGGCGACCGTCGTATATCTGCCAGCATTCCCCCAATATTGTTTGAGAATAGATCTGCGTACTCTTGTGAGTAAGACCCCCTTGTCAAATATGGCGCCCCCCCCAAAAAAAAAGCAACACCAAATCCACAGGGGTAAAAGATTTTACAAATTGTGATTCACATTATCCGATGTCCATCACTCATATGCAAATTCATATTACCGCTAATCTATTCCAAAATTACCTTAAAGCGGTACGTACATGAACGCTAAGGTGGAGGGAACAGAACTACGACCACTATATCATCCTTGCCTATTAGATGAATCACTCCAAGGACCATGTTCTTGGATGATAAAACTAAATCTGTCAAAATTAGATAAGGTTGAGATATTGACCATAATAACTTAGGGTGGAGACTCCTTACCCTAAGTTGGGATATAATGTCAGCTCCGAAGTGACGGTGCATATTTCCACAATAAATGGTGCGGCTATTACCACAGAAGCTGCACCCCAATCTCTTTCTAACACGATGTAATCCATTTCCGTAAAATTAATATCGAGCGCCAATTCAATGCTCCTTTGTAATGTTATCTAATTGTCCGATGACCCACTTTATTTTTAAATTGATCATACCGAGTTTAGTGTGTATATGTCAACGACGATTTATGTTTTCACCTGTTCACCCCTTTACCCTTCTTTATTTTACAGTTTCAGGGTGTTCGATTTGGAAGAGGGTGAGGACTTCGTCAGCGTTGGGAATGGACCCATACCGATGCGTTACCCAATATTTTTCCGCAAAACCGGTCAAATTCGTGATTTCAGAAGGCTCCAGCATACTTCCACGGCGTCAGATATGTGGCTAACGTTCCGTTCTAGTGTTGCCATCGCTCGACAGGGATTCAAAGCTATATTCAGAGAGGTGCCCATAACAGGTGAGTTGGCAAAATGTGTGTGTATGAATTCCTAATTTTGGCGGGAATGTGTTTTCCAAATAGCTTTCAACAGATTTCTTTGATTTCTTTTGAGCGGTGATAAACGCAAAATTATTTGTATCATGGGACTCAGAAAGCCCATTTTTTTTAATTGCGAATTTGGGGTTTCCGAAACAGGTTTTTTTTAGGAATGTTCAGGGAACAAAGAGTCGGATAAACATGAGAAGCTGGTTTGAAATGCCTTAAAAGAGGTCAAACCTGTGTCAAGAACTAAACGATTCACGGGTTTCTGAAAAGACGCATTTCATGCAAGTGGAAACATGGCTTGTGAAGATATCGGTTACGTGCATTGTGCCTTGCTAGTACCAAGGTCTGTTTCCGACTTTAGAAAAGGCTATTTAAGGGGTATTGGGAAATTCTTTTAAAAGCATACTCTCTCTCTTATCGCGTTCTCTCGTCTCTATCACATCCTTTGACTCGAATTGTTATCATATCTCTCCGCCATTTTATTCCCTTTTCATAGATTGCGGAGGAACATTAGTGGTACCACGCAACGGGTCGATCGCCGTAGCGTCGCCGAACTATCCGGACCGGTCGTATTCCAGTCAGCTCGACTGCACCTGGTCGATCAAGAACGAGGAGGGTCGTCGCATGTGGATCAGCTTCCACGACTTCTCCACGGAATGGCAGAAAGACTTCCTGAGCATGGGCAACGGAGCGCCGCAGGACCGCAACCGCACCACCGCCGTGATAACGATGCACAGCGGCGCGCACATGCCGGAGCCCCATGAGTTCACAAGTGCCGGTGACGAGGTTATTATCGCTCTTGTTGAGGTTATTGTTTTAAACACTCGACCCGCTTGCCAGACTAGGCGCTTTGAAACCCACCCGAGCATCGAAAATACCCATCAATTTACGCGAGCTTCGTAGTTTTTTATGCTTTAGTTTACTTAAATATTCTGTGCGCCAAGTACGATATAAGATTTATGCGGAAACGATTAGTATAATTTCATGGGCATTGGAGATGGATAGATAGATAGATTTTATTTCAACACGGTAAAAAACCCAAACAGATACAGAATCTGGTTTACATTGGGGCCGTGCCATTGGCAGAATATAAAAGGTAGCCCGACCATTTGCCGACCAGTGTGTGTTGACATATGCTACATTGGTCGTGTGATTTCTTATTCTCGGTCTCGGGGTTGGGAATATGCAATCTTTTAAGGGCTTGGCTCCATGTTATTGGTGGTAGTCCCCGCAACCTCCATTAAAAAAAAAATCGCACGGTGCCCACATAGAGCCCATACGGAATCCGTGACGAGATTCCACGGATGTAGTGCGATGATTTCGCGCGTAGTCTGTATGAGGGTCTTAATCTTTTGTGTAAAAATCATCAATCATTTTGTTTATATTTCCGATCAACCACCATGAATAATGAGTTAAAGGGGGTCAGTGATTTAACGGACACTGCACGGCTGCATTGCGCGACAACCTTCCGATAAGTGTTTGAAGCGTCATGCGAATATACAATTTCTGTTGCTCTGCCCTCATGTCCCCCAGATTTTTTGTTTGTTTTTGTTTTGTGTGTGTGTTTTTTTTTGCACGATCTCGGATGACCATCTCATGATGTCCCTGCTGTGGTTATGCGATGCCAGCTATTAAATAAAAAATAATCCCGAACCCCTTTAAAAAAAACTAATCAAAGTGCAAGCAGACCTGGTAAAACCGCACAAAATCCCACAGCATCTACAAAGGGGGAGGTGCGATATGACGGTACGAGCAATATGCGACTTTCGTAATTTATTCAGATTTAATCACTTTTGCCCAAAGACGAAATATTATTCACCTGCCAACAAATAATGAGAGTAGAAAAGTCGGAATACTACTTGCATACATTAACGTTGCCAGATTAGACAAACGTTGTAGCTTAATTGACCGACCTAGCAACAACAACTATATGCTATGTACATTCCTTCTATTGAAATACAATTATTTTATATCAGGTGAACAAATAGTTTGTCATTGTGCGTCGGACAACGAAGTGGTCATAAAATTGGAATACAATACGAAAGTAGTCTATTTACAGTGGGTGAGGTATAACAATTAATGATATCACGCCTTTCTCGTGATTCATGTATTCCTGGTTGAAAAAATAATGATGATATGGTCTTTATTCACAAAACTTTAGTTCAAGGCCGACTCACACCTTTGCGTTTTTAGCCTGCGTCGGCCAAGCGTTTTTGGAAATGAAAAAACGCTCCCTTGACGCACAAAGACGTATGTCATAGTACGATGGACTGACGCGCGCTGAGCCCAAGCCGAACGTCAGTCCACTGTCTGATCTGCGTATGCTGTCCGTCAAGGGAGTGTTTTTTTTTTATTTAAAAAAACGCTAAGCCGAAGCAGGTTAAAAATGCAAAGGTGTGAGTCGGCCTTCAAATATCTCATCCACTGAAAATTTCTAGTTGAAATGACGGATTTTGAAGAGACTATTAAAGCAGAGCACAATTTCCTGATGGTTGCACCCCGGCCCGTAGAATATAGTAAAAATTGTCCCATAATTTCAAATGGTAATTCAGAGGAATTATATGGGATATTTGGTTTATATCCTTCTTATTCTGCATGAAAAATATCAATTAATATTTCAGTGCACTATCCAATGAATTCCTGTGACCCTTACAGTAACTTTTCGTAGGAGTTTTGTTTTCAATGACACATGTTGCTCTATTTACCAATTACAAAGCAACTTTTAATGTAGGTTAATTATCCATCGATGTGAAATAGTCGATAATGTTAAATAGCTGAATATTTTATTGATATATAGGTTTGGAAATATTGTGTATTTAGTCATTATCTTTTTAAACTTGTGCCTGGTAAGAATAGAAGCTGATCAAAAAATGGATAAAAACATGATAAAAGAAACAACAGACTTATATGCTCATGCAATAGGTCAAAAAGATAATAATCATTTCAGGATTGTCATTTCGGCAAAATCTGGCAAAATTTAGCTTAATCCACCGTGTAATAGAAAAATTGAAAATTTATCTTCTGATATATTTTGTGCTTTTGCGCTCTCATGCATTAATTATATATAATGTCTGCAATTGTCACTTTCTCTTATTTTAAAGGTATGGATGACGTTTACAACAAGCCGTTATAACCCAGATAGAGGATTCTTAGTGGATATTTTTGATGAACTGTTACACCCGTAAGTACTTTCTTCTTTAAACAAAATCGAACCGGTTCTATTGGGTTTATAAGGACGTTTAAACATCTGTTCCTCACTTCAAAGAAGAGTCTACCCAAAAATTGTATTTCTTCAACTGGATAAGGAAAAATAGTTGATCAGAACAAAAAAAGTTTGAGGAAGATCGGACAACTAATAAGAGAGTTATGCATGCTTGAATATTTAGACAAATTGGCAACTGATGACGTCACAGGTGCACAACTGACCATCTATTACAATCATATCAATGTTATAAACTGTTACTTTAAAAAAAAATTTCCTCAAACCTGTAACCATAGGATATCTTTATAAGAGATGTGTAGATCCACTATTTCCATGTTTCCATTCATTCGCAACTTTCTGTGAAAATAATGAATTTTACACCATATTTATAATGAAAACTCTGGTTAGTTGTGCACCCATGATGTCATCAAATTGGCAACATCTCTGGGAATTTCCACTGATTTGCCCATTTTTTCAAATCTTTAAATTCATAACTTTTTTTATTACTTGTCCGATTTTCTTCAAACGTTTTTTTGTTTTACTCACCATTTTTTCTGCTTCTGTTAAAAGATTATTATTTTTGTTCACAGTGCGATTGAGTACATATTCGACAAAACGTTTCCCCAGCCCCACTAAAAATCACAGAATCTACATTCATTTTTTCTTGGTCGATTTGAACCCTTTTAGCATGAAAGTAGTCAATAGACAACACAATTTTAGTTTACTGAAAAAAAGGAGATCAATTCCCATTAACATAAATATTTCTAATTAATCGTGCTACTGATATCAGTCGCAAGTCTTTGGGAAATCATGTACTCAAGTGCTTGTATCTTTTTTCATGTTACGGACCCATGNTTATTTTTGTCAGATCTTTCATTTTAAGATGAACAAAGCAGTTGTAAATAAGAAGAAAATAAAAACAGCATGAACATCTTACATAAAAATATTTAACTTTTTTTTACAATACGATGGGAGTGGAAGTGTGTGCGTGTGTGTGTGTTTGTGGGGGCGGTGGTTTTTCGGAATTGATAAATAACAGAGCAAAAGGAATGGTATTCAATCTAATCAAAATACCATGTTGATCCATCGATCCTAATTATCTCAGATAAATCTTTTTGTAAGCTACAAGTAGCTTACTTGCCCAAAATTGGAAGGAAAATCCTGCGCAGGCACATTTTCATACATCTAAATTAAGTGAACACTGTTCATCGAAGCATGATTCTTTTTTCAACTTTTTCATATCATTAGAAAGGTCAATCCTTCAGCTTTCTATACATATCAACATTTCTTCATAAAACCATATATACCCAATTTGCCAACCATTTCAAAAGTGTTACGTTTTTATTGAGACACACTGTATATAATGTCTGCAATTATCACTTTCTCTTATTTTAAAGGTATGGATGACGTTTACAACAAGCCGTTATAACCCAGATAGAGGATTCTTAGTAGATATTTTTGATGAACTGTTACACCCGTAAGTACTTTCTTTTTCTTCTTCTTTTTTTTAAATCTAACCCGGTTCTATTGGGTTTATAGGGACGTTTGAACAATTCTGTGCCTCACCTAAACTACCTGAATATCTCGACTGTTTACAGTGCGAATGAGTAAATATTCGACAAGCCGTTTCCCCAGCCCCACTAAAAATCGCAGAATCTGCATTCATTTTTCTTGGTCGAATTAAAACCTTTTTGCATGAAAGTAGTCAATAGACAGCACAATTTCAGTTTATTAAACAAAAAAAAAGAGATCATTTCCCCATAACATAAAGATTTCCAATTAATCGTGCGACTGATATCAGTCGCAAGTCTTTTGGAAATCATTTACTAAAGTTTGCGATTGATCGTAAAAGTGACTGCATCTTTTTCATGTTACGGGCCCCTGGAAACCCTTTATCTTAAGGCCGACTCACACCTTTGCGTTTTTAGCCTGCGTCGGCCCAGCGTTTTTGGAAATGAAACACGCTTCCTTGACGCAAAAAGACGCTGGTCGTTCGTTGGACTGACGCTTGGCATACGCTCGTTGAGCGCAAGTCTATCGTCAGTCCACCGTTTGATGCGTATGATGTGCGTCCAGAGAGCGTCTTTTGAATTCCAAAAAATAGTACATAATGTATTTTCTCCATCGGGGTGTGATGAAGCCACCGGCATCATTAAGTGCAAAAGTACATGATAAATTGTTAAGAAAAAGCCAAAATATCTTACACACAAATAATTCATTTTAATTACAGATACCTGATTCATGTCAGTTTCATTTGTTATAATTTTGCAGATACTCTAAATTTGCTCTAGGATATTTTCACTAAAGGGCTTTAATCGGGGATTCATTAGCCGGCCATGTGTGGTTCAGTGGTAAAGTGTCTTCCCAATGAACGGAATGTCTTGGGTTCGATCCTCAGCCAAGTCATAACAGACTGCCAAAATACTTTAAAAAGTGATACCACATGCCTACTTGCCTGGCGTTCGGCTTTTAAGAATCGAGAAGAGTAACAATACATGTATGTTATGCAGGGGCTGCTGGATCAAGAATAGCTCAAAGCTGATAATGGTTACCCTGGGTAAATAAAATGTATTATTATCATTTATTATTAACTTTGATGAGCTAATATCTTTGTAGGAGCAGTGTTTCAATGAAATATATTTGTTACTCTGAATCTTTTAATGTTGTCACTTTACAGGCCACCAGTTACCACGGCTCCACCCACTACAGAACCCCCGACTACCACCGATGCACCGACGGGAAGACCTAGACCGACTCGAAGGCCGAGACCAACACGTCGACCAAAACCTCGTCCTGTCCCAGTCATTTTACCGGGTTTCGAACCTGATTCAAATAATGACAACGTCGCACCATGGACTTTTCCGCCTACCACAACCCCTAAACCCACAACGAGAAGAACCACTACCACAAGAAGACCAACGACTACCCGTCGAACTACGACGACCCGACGACCGACCACGACTACACGACGACCAACTACCACGACACGGCGACCAACCACCACGACACGGCGACCAACCACGACTACACGGCGACCAACCACCACTACTCGGCGACCTACCACAACTACCACCAAAGCACCCACGACCACAAAGAAAACAACCACTACCACAAGCAAGCCTTACATTAATCCGTGGGAAATCCCAAGTGACTCATCTTCCGCATCGTCGTCCTCCAGCTTTTCCAGTGCGAATTCACAAGGTTCCAGTCATGCCAGTGATGGCGGGTTTCTCTAAACATCTAACCGGTTTTATCTGGCTTTAATGGGGTTTCCAGTGATGGCGGGTTTATCTAACCATCCAGCCGGTTTGATCTTGCTTTAATGGGGTTTCCAGTGATGGCGTTTTTATCTAAACATCTGACCGGTTTGATCTGGCTATAATGGGGTTTCCAGTGATGGCGGGTTTATCTAAACATCTAACCGGTTTGATCTGACTTTAATGGGATTTCCAGTGATTGCGGGTTTATCTAAAACATCTAACCGGTTTGATCTGGCTTTAATGGGGTTTCCAGTGATGGCGGGTTTATCTAAACATATAACCGGTTTGATCTGGCTTTGATGGGGTTTCGAAGCAAGCGTGTTTCAATATTTTGCCTATTTAAACTTGGCGTTGAAGGGGTTGGACGCTTGTCAGTCTAAATAATAACCGGTCTGAACTGGCTTCAAAAAGGTGTGGTAGCCAACCTGTCCTAATATCTTATCAGATTGAACTAGTTCCATCATGTTCAAACCAGACTTAGCTGATTTGTGATGATATTTACAGCATTGCACCGAATGCTTTATAATCTATAAACGATGAAAGCGTCTTTATCAGGTTTGTAATAATCGTCCCAAAATTCGACTTGTTTGTTTGTACTTCATGCATGTGGATGCATTATGACTAAATGAAGGGACATTTCAAGATCACATTTTCAACATTACATCTCTTCTTGATTATTTTCTTTAAATATTTTTTACAAGATTCATTGCATTTTGACGCTGTCATAAACCAAACTTTCATTATCTTATGTAAATAGTGTTTCTTGCATCACACATTCCTATACTTTGTCCTACGGTAGTCGATATACTAGGGAACCTTGTTTTTCATCCCTTAGATGACCGATTTAAACCTTTACTCCCGTCGTTCTCATTGCATGAAAAAAGGTTGTAATTATAACTAGCTTTTCGTCAGCACAGTATTAACATTTTCGAATACAACGCAAAAAAGTAAATAGCGCATTATAATGTCTAAATCACATTTACAGGTAAATGCAAGCAGGTCACTGTAGCTATAGGCTTCCCTTCACTTATAGTTTCTCATCATTCATTAATATTGTATTAAGCAATGTGATTACTTATTAGTTATAGACTGTGCATTTAATTTGAACATGAGTTTTAGATATCTCAGGAATACCAGATCGAATCATTAAATAACGCACATTCTAGCTTTGTTCAGTCCATGTATTTTTGTTTTATCTCAATGATCTATAACTGGATTTGGGTAGCTGACAATTCAATCGAATTTTTGTGTATATTACACAGATTTTTATTAAGTAGGTTATATGTTGATCGATATGTGTTATGACTATGATAAATTTTCCAGATATAACTGCTTTCATATTTTGTTCATTTGTATAATAAATAAGAAAATGATGGTACCTGCATTGT
>BQKZ01000097.1:153884-164575 GCA_036244855.1 Temnopleurus reevesii | reverse complement strand
TACCGGAATACGCTAGGAGTATCGCGATACCGTTGATGTCAAGATAGATTATGATAGAATAGATTTTTATTTGAATGAAATATTCTGGACTACATTCGACCAAAATACTTCATAGAGGTTATTTTGGCATATCTGGGGTACACAACAAGTTGTAAGCATAACCGTAATGTGTGCAAATGTAGTTTTCTACCTTTAAGGATACAGCACACTACACAACTTTTATTTGTACAACCGTAAGACCAATTTTGCAAATGGTAGTTTACTTAATGTTCAATACATCATCATGTTTCAAGTTTCAAGTACCTCCCTGTGAGACGATGTATTATAGCCTGTTTCAGCATTAGCAAAATTTGTCTTGTGGTCGTATGACTAAAAGTTGCGTAGTGTGCGAACATTAATTATTGGAATGCATTTCTCTGTAGAGGATTGTTCGTTTTCACTCAAAAGCTACCAAAAACAACAATTTTTTGAACAAGTACAGATTCAAACGGCCTGTATTATGGGCGAGACGTGTACGTGGGGCCTTTTTATGAATAAAAAGGAAACCATATAACTCTGTTTGCAATGAAAAGTTATGCATTGATAGCTACCTTAAGTGTAGTGATTTCAATGACAAGTAATTTATATATAGATGCCACTGTATCAAATGTGATCCTTCACCGGGTCCTCCATGAAAGGTTGCTAAAGGTTTACCTGCATTTTCATCAGTTTTCTTTTAGATATCGCCTGTGCTAAAATTAAAGATATATATCATCCATTTGTAGTTTTTACTGATTCATTGCAGAGTGCTTAGAAACTTCTGCTAAAGAGTCGCCATTTGCTATATGCATACTGTTTTTATCATTATCTATTACAACGTAAGTTTTGTTTTAATTGTTTTTGTTATGACTTAAAAAAATATCTTACAATCGCAGTTGTAATCAACACTCCAATGATCTTTATATTTATTACATTTTTCTGCAGGCACGTATTTGTTCAGCGGAGGCCATGAGTGCACACTGGTCCAGTGGCAGTTAAACACTAAGCACAAGGATTTTCTTCCTCGTCTTGGCAATACAATCACCCACATTGCTTGCTCACCAAATGGTCAGATGAGGGCGCTGTCTTTGAGAAATAATTGTAGGTGAAATTTCAACCATATTCACTGATTGCTACTAAGAAATAATTATTATAGGTGCAAGTTGTATAGCTCATTTATCCAATCTCCAGAGTGCTTAACGTGCGCTACCTTAGTACTCTGACTTTATCTCTGTATACACCAGTACATTTGTTATTTAAAGGAATAAATGTACATGTAGGTACCCATTGGCCTCACCTGGGTTGAGTGCATCACAATGTGGATGAATTTCTTGCTGAAGGAAATTAACATCATTTTTTTTATATCGAATCCAAATATTTTTCAAGAATAATGATGCTAAAGAAAATTGTTTTCTGCCTTTGAAAAAAAAATTGAATTTTATGTTAATTTATTGAAGAAAACCCCATAAATTCCATTAAATTTGCAAACAATATCGTGTTTTCGAACATAGTGTATAAAATGTAATGTAGCATTGGAACAATAAATGTGATTGCTACACAAATGATCTTAAGAGAATAAAATAAAAAGTTGGGGACTGATGTACTCAGAAAACTTTGCAGTGTATAGATTGTGAAATAGATTTGAAATGTATTTTGTGTTTATAATCATCATCACTGTTTTCAACTCATTCTCACCCCTTTACTTTCCCCAGCGATCTTAATTCTTACTACCAAAGTGCTGCATACAATCCAAGGACTGGATCATACCAGTTTCCACCAGAGGCAGTCAAATCCGGTTCCAACCGGTATGGCGATTGACCCACGTACAGGAGCCCTGGTTCTCAATGGCAAGATAGGTCACCTCCAGTTCTACCAACTTGATAGCGACAAGCTTCTCTATAATGTAAGTTGCAGAGATGTTGGACCAAAAATGTGTCCAAAACATGACAATGCCAATCTATGGTTTTCAGAATTTGTTGTTGTTTCTGAGTAGCATCCCTGAGGTTTGATAAAAAACTGTTCAAAGCTTTGGTACCTACGGCAGTCTTAAAATGCTGTGGAAGCTGAAATTTTCGCTAATTTTTGTGACCATGAAAATTCCTAAAATTTTCAGTCATTATAATGCCCGTTGTCTTGTGCACAAAAATATTTCACAATAACTTGCCGATGTATGAAAAGGTCGGAAATCCAGGGAATTTCTTAAAATTTATGAATTCTAAGATATTGGCTTTTACAGTATTTTTAAAGTGAATTTTACATGCTCATTTTCATGAAGACTTTAACCTATAGATTTAAGTTTCAATCGGCAATATTCTCTGTAATTGTGTTAGTTTTGTTCATATATTTATCAGGATTTTCACAACAGACTTCAAGCACTTTGCAACTCCCTGTCATCTTAATTCCATAGATGCAGAGGATATAATACAGTGCCATACTAACAAGACATTTCTTGCTCTCCAATTGATCCATCCGTTGAGACCTTTCAATGTCTCTCTGGATCTGCAATCTCAGAGACATTCTACTACATCTATCACAGAAATTTGTGCCTTATTCTCCTTCTATTTTCTTGTTGTGATAACTCCAGGGCGATGTTTCACCGAGTCGTTCCTAAAGTTATGTGCAACTTTTAGATCGACTGGAATCAATTCTTGCGCCGAATGTGCGTACTATTATAAATTATTACGCACAAGAAGGGATACCAGTTGATCTTAAAGTTGTTCGTAAAGTTTCTTATCTTGGTGAAACACCGCCCAGAACTGTTGAATGGATATGTTTTTATCTAACCTTGCTCTATTACACTTGTTTTCTCCTCATTCCTTCTCCCACATCTTCTCCCTCTTCTCCCCCTCTTCTCTTTTCCTATTTTCCTTCTTTCTTTCATTTTCACATTTTCATGTGCTCTATTTCAAATCCTTTTGTCCATTTCAACCCTCTCTACCGGTACTCCTGACTCTTTTTTTTCTAAATCTATTCTCGGATGTTTACTTCCCACTTCTGCTACATCCTCCCCTATCTCTATGTATTTTCTACTCCCTCCTCACACTCTTTTCCCTCTCTTACCTCTCTTAATCTCTCAATATTTTAACTATCTCTCTCTATCGTTGAATTTTCTTTCTTTTCCATGATAACCACATTCTCTCCATCTAAATATCATTCTTTCTTTTCCCATATTCTCTTTTTTCTCTTTCTCTATTTCTCTCTTCCTTCCATCTTTCTCACACTTAAGATGGACATCACTGGAGAAAACTACATCTCACCCGAGAACCTCCGCAAACCCCTGACCCACACAGAGGTCACCCATATGACCTTTGACCTGAAGGGAGATTGGATGGTAACGGCAGAGAGGAGGGATGACGGCGAAACATCTGTTGAGATGAGACTCAAGTTCTGGGAATTTGATGCCAAAAAGCAGGGGTAAGAAGGGGTTAAGTGTTAACTGGATGACCGTGACTGAACAGTCAGAGCTGTCTGTATTAGCCACTGTACAAAAACATAGAAATTAATAATTCACCGTTGGCAGGGGTTTCTATCGACAGATGATAACCTCTCTCTCCTTCACGCCTTGGAAGCCCTCTCAAACCAACTATAGGTCTTTATTATTTATTTCATGCCTAATTCATGTATCTTTGTATCTTTTGCTTACACTGTAATTTTTTGAATGGCAGAATAAATAATAAAAATGATAATGGTGATGATGATAATGATGATAATAATTATGATAACCATAATAATGATAATTATAATAATAATAATAATAATAATACTGATAAAAATGATGATACAACTACTACTACTACTAATAACTATAACTATAGCTTTGGCTGTATTTTACTGTGGACTTAGATACCAGATAATGATGATGATAATAATGATGATAATAATTATGATAACCATAATAATGATAATAATAATAATACTAATACTGATGATAATGATGATACAACTACTACTACTACTAATAACTATAACTATAGCTTTGGCTGTATTTTACTGTGGACTTAGATACCAGTGTCATTATTGAAAAATAGATCGAAGCAAAACCTGGAAAATACAATGAATTAATACATTCTTGCTCATCTTTGTTTCATCATTTCTATGCAGTTTCACCTTGAACACGACTGTAGAGATGCCCCATCAAGAAGCTATCAATGCGCTCAAGTTCCGTCCCTCCAGCAAGGACCGCAAGAAAGAAGACGCTATGGTTGTCACATCAAGCGCAGATGGAAAGTTCAAACTTTGGGTCCTGGTAGATGACACAGATATTGAGAGTAAGTGGATGATGTAGGTTGTGGTGGTAGTGGTGATGCCAGTGGTGATGGTTGTCGTGCTGATGGTTGTGATGGGGATAATGGTTATGGTGATGGTGATGGTGGTGGTGGTGGTGTTGGTGGTGGGGTTGATGGTAGTGGATGTGGTGACGATGATGGTCGTGGTGATGGTGGTGGTGGTGGTGGGCTGGTGGTAGTGGTAGTGGTGATGGTGGTGATGGTTTAGGTCCTATTGGTGGTGGTGATGCTAAAAGTGATTAATGATGATGATATGGCTATTTGAATTTATGTATTATCAATAGAGCTGTTTGGGGTCAGTAATTGTTTTCTTCAAAGAATACACCTGTTACACTTGTTATGATATATACATTTCTTTGCAATTTGATTTGTTTCTTTTTTGGAGCTGTAATGTGTCATCATCTATCAAACATTTTACAGAATCAAAACTCTGCTGGAACTGTGAATCGGTGGGTTTCTACAAGAACACAACGCCCGGAGCAGCAGCCTTCTCGTCTGATGGATCTCTGCTGGGGGTCGGTTTCAATGAGGTCATCACACTTTGGAATCCAGAGGTTAACGAACTGAAGAAGATCCTCACACATGCAACCATCAGTACAGAAATCAAGTGAGTCCTTGTTCACTGCAGAGATGCCAACCATCTGGAAAATGCATAACAATCAGAATTAAAGTGTGAACCATCAAACAGCTGAACTGATTTTTTTTTCTCGTGGGAGAAAGAGTGTGATTATTATGTTTCTTCTCATGAGAAAATGTTTGGTTACAAATTAAGCTGTTTTGTAATTCAGTTTGATTTCATGAATATTCCAGATTGTGGACACCTCTGATAGTGCTATCTGAGGATTTTATTCTTCAGGTATTTCATTTTTTTTCTCATAATTGCTCGTCCCATTTCTTATCAAGTATGAAATGAGTTAAGAAATTGAAATAGTCAATTGTGCTTTGAAGTTGTATAGATTTTCCACTTCAATTGTGATTATTCAGTTTATATTCTTTGCTATTATTATATGCATTGCTCTGTTTTTGGCCATTTTTGTTCATCCCTTCGCCAGAGATGCCATTGTTTCTGACTATGGATGAGGTGTATTGTCATATGCATTCATGGATTTCATTACAAGTGATTGTCTGAGAGTGCAGTTATTGCTGTTATGTTTGCTCACACTTTTGTCCAGCTTTTGCATTATTCACACTTTAAAGGGGAACTTTTATGACACTCTGTATCATGATATATTGAAGATTGCATATTTCTTTACATAATGATTCCATTTGCTTCCAAAAAATACGCCTCTTAGTATTTTTTAGAATTATTTTATTCTATCTGGGTCAGAGAGCTATGCCCCACCTCCCAGAAATACCCCCTCTACGGCACATCTTTTGACAGGCAGAGTCTGTGACGTCATATCCAGTCTTGCATCAAAACCACGGACTCAAACATGTAGGATTGTGCCCTTAATATTTCTCCTTCTTGTTCAATGTCCTCCTCGAAATCGAGTCAGGACTTGAATAACTGTTTTCGCCAACTTCTGAAGAATCTGCCACGTTCCGCATATTAAAAAAAATGTTCAAATAGCGGGTATAATTGGCGCCAAACAATATTATAAATGCATAGAGTGACACACGTGAACGCCGGTTCTTGCTCAACAATGTCTGCATATGACGTCATAATGATTTACAGATCGATGTCCCAACCCACCGGACCCCGCACGGTCCATTTTTGAGGGGCGTTCCAAACGACCATAACATTTTTTGGTTTTTCACCTCTATGAAATAAAAAGAGATGAAAAAGGTGGTGGATATCAATATTTATTGAAATGTAAATATACAGTTTCATAAAAGTGCCCCTTTAACATCAAGCCTATAACTGAACGGTTGGCATCTCTAGTTTATTCATTTATTAGATCGACCAATATTCTCACGAAAATGAGCTGTAATAATCTGTTCTGTATGGATCTTTCTTTGATAGGTCTCTATGTTTTGGTCATGGTGGTTCATCTCATCTCTTAGTATCCAGTACTTCATCATCTGTCACGGTTTGGAATCTACTCACTTGCAGAGGTAAGTGATATGTATTGATTCGGGCTAGAGCTATGCACAACTGGTAACACTTTTCTCAGGTGCGATTCAGTGTCAGGGGTTGATATTGATTGCCGGAAAGGATCAACAGTCGTTGGTTGAGTTGTGGGTACCTTTTAAAAAACACAAGTATTAAAAAAGAAATTCACTTTTGGAGTCAAATTGTTTTATCCTGAGATATCAATGCTAAAAAATGTTACCGAAAGCATTTGAAATTAATTTTTTCAAAGAAAAATGTATGATTTTTTCCTCTCTCATCCTCAGTATCATTCTTTGTTTGTTTCTCATTTTTCTCTGCATGTTTCTCAATCTCACTCTCTCTCTCTTTCTCTCTCACACATCTTTCCTTTAGTATCCTGGAGTGTGTCAATACCCGTCAACATATTGATCGCTGATCCCTACACTCAACACTTTGCCATCTTCGACACCAAGAACAGCTGTAAGTACGCATAGAGGGTGTTGCTTAAAATCAACTGCAAATCAACTGCAACTTTGTAAATACATGCATTTTAATTCGCTTACGATATGCGCATTTAACAAAACTCGCATGAAACAATGATTTTGATTGGCATGTTTCGATCAATTGCTACTTTTGAACAACACCTCATAGTCACTTTATACATATATAATATTGTATTCATTGGTAGAGTTGTAATTTTTAAAAGCTGTCTATTGCTTGATGGTTTGGATCGTGGAAGAACAATGACTAGAAGGCTTCATGGTTGGTGTTATATTTCGTAAAAATATGAGTGCTTTTGAAAAGAACCTACCTGTACTAGACGCTTTGTTGAGCAGTTTCTTCTAAAAATGATGAGAATATGTTCATCAATTAAAAATGTCTAGAGTAGGTAGGTAGGTCCTTTTCAAGACCACTCACACTCAAAATGACAGTAGCTTCTATATTCATTGTGTGATATCTCTATTCATTGTGTGATATCTCTTTGACATTTCTGACCAGAGTAAGAAAATTTCTTTGTATTTACAAATATTCTCAAAATATAATAAAATATTTTGTAAATATTTACAAATATTGACAAAATTCACAAATTTCTATTGTGAATGCCTGAATGAAGTTGATTACTTTGTCCAAAATCATTTGTTCTCTCAGTTCACAATGATTATTCCTTTCCATATTTCCTTGAAATCAGATGTTAAAAAGTTACGTGAAAAGATATTTTGGGCCTCATATAGATGTGGTGGCTGAATATCCAGTGCCTAGAATTTGCTGATTTGCCCATGTAACACTTCCAGCACTGTGCAACTCCATGTCATCTCATTACCATAGATTCAGAGGATATAATACAGTGCCATAGAAACAAGACATTTCTTGCTCTCTGATTGATCCATCCGTTGAGACTTCTTAATGTCTCTCTGGATCTACAATCTCAGAGACATGTTTATTCTTCACCCATTAAAGGATATCTGAGGCCTTAAATAGTTGTTTGCTATTTGGTAGTATATGTATGTAAACCAACTCTCCTAAACAACCTATGATATTCAAAGGTTTAAAATCTAAAAGAATTAAACATTTCTTATGATGAATTAAAAGACAACATGTGCAAATACTTGCTTACATGGAACACATAGAATGGGCATGCATGAAAAAAGCCACGAACGGGGTGTCACCTCGAATTTCGTTTCTTGTTTCAATCGAAAACAACCTGTTTATTTGCTTCTACATCCTCAACTAGTTAATTCAGATAAAGTTATTTGGGGTTGATTTTATGTACCTCGGTGTTGATCAGATTACATTTTATCTCGGATATGCTTTGAAGTTTGTTTTAGATACTAAAGTTCATATTTTCTATATTGATACATTGAGATATATTGCTACGGTGCATGCAAGCTTGTGAAAACTCATGTAGAATTTTCCAAAGAATAACATTTACCATGATATTGCCATTGCTCTTTCGCGACAGTGTTTGTATTTGATGGAAAGGAGCCACTCCCCATCTTCCACCAGTCCTCCATCTCATCCTCTGAAATCCTTTCGGCCATCTTCTCCCCACGGCACGAACAGGGAGGTTTGGATGACGATGCATTGCCATGGCAACACCAATCGGAGCTCTTCTTTCTGACCAAGTCCCAGGAGCTGCTGACGTTGAGAAGCAGATCGCAAGCCAAGAGGGAGGAGAGGACTAACAGATATGATGTGGTATGCTTCAGAATCTAAATCTCATATGGGGTCATAATTCACGTTGGCAGTAGAAATTGTCTGTTTCATCCTGCTGTTAGAGGGCATTTCCATTTCAAAGATTTTTTTTAATTGCTTCATGGAAGAGCGAAAACATCTTCATAAACTACAGATTCCAAGCTTTAATTTCCATTATGACCATTACTTTGTTATGATTTCATTCTGTGCACTCCAGATATAAACTTTTCTGAATAAAAAAATAATGAATCAAATAAGAATCAATGAATTTATCAGACATTCATTAAAAAATCATAGGCATTTGCCATCACTTGTATGGAAATTATATTTGCGCCACATGCAAATTTTCAGAAATATTCTGCCTTAATCTATTCTTTTGGGACAATGAAAATACAGGTAACTCTGCCTAAGTTGAATCTGTTGGGACCTCACAGATCTGTTTGACTTATGAGAATTTCGACTTACAAGAGACTAATAACACTGGTTTTGTATGATTAGTTCAAGAAAATCACATCAACTAAGGCAATTATTTGACTTCAACATTTTTGACTCAGGCAGAGTTGACTGTATGTTCAACTCACATAAAATTTGACATAGCTATGATAGATAACATGATTTGTATTTTAAAAAAATCCCATTGACGTTGGCAGTTCGACTGAGACATCAAGTTCAACTTACATGTAGGCAGAGTTGACTGTAGTCTTGCTACATGTAGCCTCTCTACATCCCAAAGTTTCACTCATTTTGTCAAAATTTAGCAAATTAGAAATCGGATTATAATAAAATATAATCTTGATTATTGACAATAATGCACGTCATTTGTTTTTCCGCACAGGGTGACATGCAAGGAAGCATCCCTCTCACACCGTTCGCTCAGCTGATAGAGGGAGCTTCGAGACCAGAGAAAGGAGGTCTTTCGAATGGTAGTCAGGCACAGAGTTTAGCTTCCATCAATGCCACTACTGCTGAGGTATGTTCTTTTTATTTTATTTTTAACAATAATAATCATAATAATGCCTCTTATTTATCCAGGGTAGGTAGCCGCTTTAGTTCTTTGAAGTGTTATACCAGCGGGCCCGGGAATAACATAGTGCTATTATTATCCTGTTTTATTGGATGTAAACATGCAGGCATGCAATGTATGCCCAGTATCCACTCCTTAGGGAGTATTCCAGCAGGGTGCTTCAAGTTGCACAATGCCAAATTTCTTTTAACCAGGTACAGTCAAACATGTCTATATTGGACACCTGTGTACAGTGATAATCTATACATAATGGCCACTTTTACTGCGTCCATGCTTGTAATTTAAATGACAGATTTACATTTTAATAGCATGGGGGATTAAATTTGGTCTAATGAGGTTACAGATGTAATGTCATGAGGTGATGCACATTTTCATTCAAACTTCTAGCAAGATGCACGCCAAACCATGATATTTATTGGTGCCTGCCTATCAATTAAGATTTGCCATCAATTGCAACTTTCTAGCAACACCTTTTTTATGCTCATAAAACATGTAGAAAATCACAACTGACGTCTCAATCTTTTATGATAATTTGATGCATTTATCATTCTTATCTTTTATTAATTTTAGATCCTTGCTGCTCCACCACATATCCTCCCACCAGCGAGCCAACTGTGTACATCGTTCATACACTCCCTCCTTGGTCCTTCCACTCAATTCACAAGGCAAGTCATTCATATCGGATATGAAAATTAATATGATCGAGTCACTACGAGCAGGGCCCCGTAACATAAAGTTTTCCAATTCTTGGTACACTTGATATTAATCATTAGTCTATGGCAAATCATGTACAAAGGTTTTTGATTGATAGTACAGTCAAACCTCGTTACAAAGAGGACTGATATAACAAGCTGTCATTTCCTGGTCCCATCTCTTTGTATTTTATTGTATTTTTACCCTGATTTCTTTCCCTGGTTTCAATATAAAGAGGTAATTTCTCTGGTCCCAACAACCTCGTTATAACGAGGTTAGACTGTACCTCTTTTATGTTATAGGCCCCTAAAGGTACAGAGGACTGGGACAAAGTAGACATCTTCATTCAAGCCTCATCAATATCCTTTAACCCTAATCAGGCCGCGACGCGTCATGACTTTTTTCTTTCAAGTATCGCGCAACTTTTGAGACCAAATTCGCCGCG
>BQKZ01000097.1:91961-126305 GCA_036244855.1 Temnopleurus reevesii | reverse complement strand
GGGGGGGGGGTCTTATCAGATCTCGCAAGGGACCCGCTCGTGTGGCTAAAAAAATTATCCGATTACCAGCTATTGTTGGACGCCGATGTGGTATAAACTTAGAGCGGAGTAACCCCCTCTCAGGTGAAGACATACTCCCTATAATCATCACACAAAATTCCAAACTGGACTATATCAATTAGCCTTAAGTATATATATACATAGTGACACACAACTCACTTGAAAATTTACAATAACCTCATTGAGAATATTTGATGAGAAGAGCACTATAACAAAGAGTACGGTATGTAAATGAGTGAGTCTAAGATATCATCAAAACGTAAACTGCCATTTTGTAAAACAAACGACAATTATATGATATTTCATTCAAATGTATGAACCACGCTTTTTAACAAATGTTTAAACTGGTACCATACTTAAACCAAATGGGCGCTGTTCTAAAAGACATATTCCGATATAAAAGTGGCATTCCGTGAAAAAGACGATAATCAACTCAAGAAGTATTTGACAAAAGAGTGACAATTGAAAATTACATACCTCCTTTACATTTTCTTTTTTTTAATATTGTCATCAAGTTTTCATTGTTTTTATTTCTTACATTTTTCGCTATTTCTTTCAAGTTTGGACATCACCTAACTGAAGTAACCATACTTGTGTTTAATCATGATTCTACTATGATACATCAGCAATCATGATAACATTATCCTGAGATGCTAAGATATAAATGTTATAAAAAAAACAATCACTCACTCCAACGATGACACTTACAGTTGGTGACTACATGACTTTATTATTTCGTTAAATTGCGCCCACACCAACATGAAAATGATGTACATGAAAGTAATGTGTATCCTGATTAACAAATACTCAAAATCTCAAAACAACAAAAAACATGTTAAATTCGACATGATTAATACAAAACACTACTCGCTATGGGCCACGGAGAGCTACAAATATTCTAGAGTTCTTTAATATTGTTTTTAAATCTTTTAAATATTCATATGCGTGTATGCGCCTCTCTTTGGGAACCAGATGTTTCTGGGCGCAAGACAAACATGTATCAAAGAGGGATAAATACAGGAGACAGCAATCTACCACAATTTTATTTTTCATACAAAAAAGATAAGAATATCAAAATTTATGCTGACTATAATCTGGTTATAATTTAAGATATAATGTTGTGTAAAAAGAAATACAGTGTATTGGAGAGTAACTAACCCGTCTTATAACAATTTGATGAGGATCTTTTTGGAATAGTATTATTTTCTACTCATGGCTTCAAGTTTTTAGGTCATCCATGACGTTCTATTCATGCGAACATCTGATGCGTAGTTATGTAAGAAATTATTTTCTTAAATGATTAGTCATCCAAATCTGATGAAAATTTCAATTCAAATTATGTTTGTCATCCAAAGTAATTTTTTGAAGATTAAGATGACAAATTGAAGGGCGTAAAATGAATATTTTAGACATGTGATTATCTTTATAAAATTCCAACATCGTTTGCCAAATTTATTTTTGACATCCCAATTATACTTTGTTATTATTTACTCACGCGTGAAATCCCAGAAAATTAGATGCTCTACGCTTTAAGAAAAAAAGTTTTGCCTCTTTATAACTATAGACATGATAGAGGTGATGAAAATACGATTATACAGCGATCGATCTCTGTTCCGGATTTTTTGGGACACACTGTATGTATTAAAACGAGTTTCAAAAACTTGAAACGCATAAAGATGCGTTTTGGAACGTAATTCTAGCTGTTTCACGATCATCAATGTCGTATAAACACGACGGGGTTTTGGAAAATGTTGCTTGATCGTCATGAAGAGACATAGTGGGAGATTGATTTTTTCAAAATGGAAAAAAATATTTAGATATCAAGCAATGCATTAAAAGAAATGATAGAGCAAAATAAAGAACATGGCATAGAAGATGATACAAGAGTCCCAAATTAACATCAACATACAAAGAAAACAGAAGATAGGAAGGCTTGAAATCAATAAATAACATGAGAAATATGAAAAAATATTTATAAACAATGTAAAACTATACATAACATGAGGCACTAAGATTAGATAGAAAAGAGAGTGATGGAAACATAATGGAAATAATGTCGAGACAAGAATAAGAAGGAGGAAATAAAGAAGGCAGAATGAAAGAAAACGATGAATTAAATGAGGTAGAACAAATAGAAAGTAGAAGGATGGAATAAAATAATTTAATAGACAACAAAAGCATTGAGAAAAGCTTAGAAGAAAAATTAAAAGAAAAGTATACGTAACATAGAGATCGGCAGACAAAGGGTATAAATGAAAGATAGCCAAAGTGTTGAGAATAAAATATATCATAAGGATACAGAGAAGAGGAAGGTAACATAAAAAGAAAACAACAATAGGAAATGGGGTCACACTGTATTATAAAAAAAAAAACAATCAATTGCATTGGGATAGTCAGAAAAAGAGGCAAAAATGAAAACAATACATAAATTGAGAGACAAAATAAGATGAAAGAAACATGGAAACAATAGATACGGAAAGTCAGAACTGTTTTGGGAAAGTTTAAAAAATAAATGAGATAGGGACAAAAAAGGAAGCACAATGAATAAAGAGAGACAATAAAAAGTAGGTAGAATGCTCTTATTACAATAAGAATACATATAGAACAAATGTAGAAAAAATAGAAAGATAGTAGACAATAATATGAGAGAGACACGACAATAAGGAGGAGCAAATGGTGCGGTATGAAAATACAAAGAACGAGAAAAAGACAAGAATAGGAAATATTCTGTAAAATGCGCGGTGGCACACCTTCATCACAGCCAGAATCACGATGGAGAGACGTTTTTAAAACGCCATTGATACATTAACAGATATAAACTATTTCCGAAAAGTTAAGTGGGCCACAGACAAGAACCGTACGCCGTGTACTAATCTGTGCAGACGCAAGAATCGCAAGCCGATTCCGATTGGAATAGCATTACAAAGGACCATTGTATTTGCGTTCGACTTAATTTTTCGACAATAATTTATATCGTGTTATGTAGATAAATATGCCATATCAATAATTAATTAATACTTTATATTTTCCTCCTTTATTGAATATTTGTTTCAATAAAGTATGTATAGGTTTTATTGTATCATAGATATTCAAGATAACATTACGATGTATGTATATAACATGTATAATATATTAAAGCCCATGTATAGTTTTGGTAAAGATTAAAGAAATGTGCATCTTGGGGATATATACCATGACATATAGTTTCTATACACATTTCAAGATCATAGCATATTTTTCTACGAGCGAATTCTTTTGAAAATTTGAATTTGANGAATAAATATCAATCTAGAAACATACTCTAACTTTCATAGCAAAAGTGTTTTTTTTCTGAACTGTTAGATTCACATTATTCAAAGTCTTTTTATCATTGTATGCATCTGCAATATTACCTTTTAGTCAGCCTTCGTCAATTCGCATAGAACATTTACACCATGATTGTTGATGGATAGTTGGAACAGAAAATTATTTTAGCAATGATTCAGCCAACCATTAACCCTAAAAAGCCCAACTATTTTGATGTCTCTGTGACCCAAGGGGGGCACATAGTGCCCCCCCTCGAGAACTTCCACAATGTTTGATGAATTGGGCTAAAACTTGGCACAGATATAAAGCAAGTCGTAGTCTACAATTTAGGACCATCATAATTGTCCAAGGTCATCATTTGAGGGCGCAATTCAATAAAATGCATTAAAAAAGGGTGAATGTTGTCACTTTTCACATATGGTCTAATAAAAGCAATATTATGAACAGAAATATGTCAAAACCCTGATTTTATTCCCTCTTAATATCTTAGGAACATATTACATTACTTTATTGAACACATTTGATGCATGTAAAGGGAAAAATATGACAATAAATGCATCACGTCACATTTATCATGATATTGATGATAGAGGGCGCCATACGGCTTTTGAAAATCTCATGTTATTCCTTGAAATTTTCAGTTTTTAGGCGCCAATCTTCACTTAAGTGATTTTTAGGGCTCTCTGGAGGTGCTTGAGCTACTTTTATTTGCATTTAGTGCAAAAAAGTATTTTTAAACATTTTATTGAATATATGGAAAAAGTGACTAAAAAAAAAAAATACAAAAGAAATTTTCGGAAACCGTGTTGCAAAGGCGAGGGCAAAATCAATCTAAATATCATAAATTGTGACTATTCCCAAGCATTTTGGGCCAATTTGGAGCTGAAAAACTGAAATTATTCGAAAAACGGACAAAAATGCTGTTTGTTTTATGGTTGCCATGGCAGCCTGAACTATCTGATAATAATAAAAATGGTACCATAATATCCGCAACAAAATTTCAGAAAAATTCACCAAATTTGAGCGTAATCAGACCGAAGATGTAGGAGCGGTTTACGATTATGTGGTAGGGGGGGGGGGCACATTGTGCCCCCCCCCCCAATGGGCTTTTTAGGGTTAAAGTGGAAAAAGAAAGAAAAGGCCTAAGGAATTGAGTTTTATGCCATTAGGAAATTTTGTTCTTCCCAAATACACATGCAAGATACGAGTCCGTCACTTGCAACGCATTATATAACCGCAAGTCTATGGGAAACCTTGCACTAAACATTTGCAAGTGATCGCAATTTCTGTAATGATACAGGCCCCCAAAACTTATTGCCCTGATTTTTTTTTTATTTCACAACAAAATTCAGAGGTTGTATTACATCTTATCGTCTACTGGCGAGGGTGAGTAGTAGTTAGGTTCTCCAACGCCGTAACGCTCGCCTTCTGCAGAACCATCTACGTCGCAGAGTGGGATGTGGGTTGAAGGAGTAATAGGATCACCATCGTTTCTGAAATCATACAATGAAACAGAAACGTTCAATTGGTTCAGTTCATTAGTTTCTCATTCCTTTTTATTTGTGCGCAATAACCGCCATTATTATTCACATGTGTATTTAACACAATATAAACTATTTTCGAAAAATAAAGTCAACCACCATTTCAATGGTTCTTTGTAATGGTATTCAAATCGTAACCGGCTTGTCCTTGTTGTGTCCGCACAGTTTTATTCGCGGCGAACGGATCTATTCTCCTTCGACCGACTTTATTTTTCGAAAATAGTTCATATCGTGTTATTTGTTAGGATTAGTCTTAAGTTACTTATTTTGTCTATCTTTATCTTTATCATTATCTATTTGATTATTCAATAGTTTATTTGTGTATTCAATGTTTACATGATTTGGCGTGCAATTGTATACAAGGAATTAAGTCTTTTTATTATTATATTTCATGCGCTATGTAGTCATGGTTTATTATATATGTGTACTCTATGTGGCTTGAACGAGGCTACCCTGTCTTTTAAATAAATTTTGAATAACTAAATTAAAAACAATAATAAATAGGACATAAGAACAAGGACGTGTCGTTCCTTAAGAAATTGCCATTACATTGCACGACAACCTATCCTGCAACCAGCGCTTATTGGAATGATTGCCCCCCGCAAAAAAAAAATAAATTAAGGAATGCCAAATGTCAGTTTTGTTCATTAGATTAAAATACACGTACTTGTTTTTCTTATTTCTCCTGAAAAGGGCGGCCACAGCAATTCCAATCACAATACAAATCACCAAGAGTACTGGAACAACGACAGCAATTATAATTATCTGTCTCTGGTCGGTTGTATTTGGATCAGGATCCATTGGATCTGAAAGTAAATTGAATAAATAGATAACGAAAAAAAAAATAGTTAACCCTTTTATGACGATAGATATATCACACATTTTGCGTTTTGATTCAATAACTTGATGCAAATTATTCCAGATGCATGAAAGGAAAACAATTCTACATTAAATTTTAGCATTATTATTTTGTCCCCATTCGCTGTATGTCGCATACTTTTTTAATGAAAATAATCGCTATAATTGTTGCAAATCCTCAAATTGGCAAGACATTAAAATGTAAGAATTTACATTTTTCACACGTATTGGAAACTTTTAAGGTTTTAACACGCTTTTTAGTGATACAGTTTGGCAACATTAAATTCAATAACTGGAATATTCTACGAAGAGAATGTTAAATGTCCTTTATCAAAGGAATAGTGGTTGAATGTGTTGAAACAAATAATCCCTGTTATCATTATCAATAATAATAATACACTATACTTATAAAGCGCATATCACATACAATGTCTCTATGCGCTGATTAAAGAGAAAAAAGCAAAGAGAGAACAATAGTTATAAGTACATGTGCTCAGCAAAGAAATTAAAATTGAACTCAACATTTGAAGGCTTTTTTGAATAAAAATGTTTTTAGACGAGCCTTAAAATTGTCAATGGTGTCTGAATTCTTGATATCATCTGGTATCAAATCCTCATAACATGAGCATGACGAATCTTTCCAAACAGTGGTGCAATGTGATGTCACACTTTCCCAACTTTGTACAAGGTTTTAGGCTTACATCAAGATTAAAAAAAAATCTCACCATACAATAGCACAAGTGTTTGGCATCATTTTAAAGCTTGAAATGCAAAAGATATTTTTGTAACTTTTCACAAAAAATTGTGAGCGATTGTAAAATTTTTGCCCAGACTTTCTTTTTTTTTTTTTCCTTGCAGCATGATTAACGTTGTTCCTTTCCATTATTCACAGCTTGAGGGCGCCAATGTGAGTAAATACAAATTAATAAAGTTAGTCCATGTACCAAAAGAGTGAAAAGGGATTTGAGTAATTGAGAGAATGTAAAAAAAAAAATGGGTATATTCTAATCTAACGGGCGATTCGGAATTGAAAATGTCCCTGGCGGCATAAAAATACATCATTTTCCATTCTGGGCCCCGTAACATAAAGGTTTGCGATTAATTGCCAATCTAATAGCGATTGATATCAATCGCAAGTATATGGCAAATCATGTAATAACGTTTTCAATTGATCGCAAAATCAAATCGCGATTAATCGCAAACCTTTATGTTACGCGGCCCAGGTAACCTGATTATACCCTGATTTACGATCTTTCATTTATTGATACAAGGCAATTTGGTAGGTCTATATAACTATTATTAATTTTTTTTTTTACTTTAAATAGATATAGAATTTGGAGAAAACGATCTACACAAGAGGATAAAAACCTCATCATTTTATGAAAAGCAACATTACCCAAATAAAAACAAACAAAGGAGATACGTAGATCATATGTTCAGAAGATTATTGTACGAAATTTGATAGTTTTATACATGTTTCGCAGCAGGGCTCCCTTGTGTATCAGGCCCAAATGGCAGTGAATGGGACTACCCCCTGCTTTTTACAAGAAGACAATAAAAAAGGCTTTTAGTTAGTCCTACAACATAAAACTACACCATTGTCAATTTTGGTAAACTGATTATAATCTGATTTAGGATCTTTCATATAGAACATATAATTAAGGTATATCTACTTAAATATTCTTACTTGAAACAGATGAAAACTTTTGTCATATAGGAGAGAGAAAATGCTCTACTCCAGAAAAAAAACCACTTCGTAATTTGTTATGAAAAACAGAATAACGCGAATAAGAAATCGGTAGAAATATGTATCTAGAACTGGAGGTCCAGAATATCATTACATAACAATTTTATCCCGCTTTCAGTTGGTCATTACAAGTGAAAATACCCATAAAATGGGGAAATATTACAACATACCAGTGCAGTTTGCAATACTGTTTGAACCCTCTTGGAGTGTGATCAAGTTTTGAGGGCACAAGATGCAGGCATCTTCACGATGATTCATCTCATCTTGGTAGGTATTCAAAGGACAAGCAGTACAAGATGACGAACTTTCCAGAAAGGTCCCCTGCATACAAATCACTATATTGAAGAAAAAAAATCCATATCAACAAAAATGAACAATAAAATCAAGAGGTTTTTTAAATTTATTTATCTGATTCTGCAGTATATCCTCATAAAAAGTACAATGAATAACAGCGCCAGAGTTTGAGTATTATGAATGCGCAAATCCTGAGCTGATATATTGTACGTTACCACGGCAGTTCATGAAATTTATTTATTTATTTATTTATTTATTGATCAATATTTTAGCAGGATGCCCTCACAACAAGATGTTGGTATCACGAGGGGTCCTGCATGATAACAAGTACATGAACATATACATTAACAAAACTCGGCAGTGTGTATTATATATAAATAAAACTTAAACATAAATATTTACACTAATAACAACACGATATAAACCATCTCCGAAAGATTGTATCTTTTGTGTAATGTTTTGAAAAACTTGAGCTTTTTCCTTGGGCTTCTTCCCAAATGAAATCATGTGTCCCAACCTGATTCCAACGTTTGCCGTTCAGCTAACTATACACCTAAAAAGGGAAATATTGTTGGTATATTTTCATGTAACCTCACATTTCAGGACGTGTAGTGGAGCAGTACACATCATGCAGCAACTGTATGTGAAAATTATTACAAGCAAGACATTTGCATTTCGGAGTATTTCTAGAAGGTATACAACCTCGACTAAAATATACTTGACAAGGACATGTTTACTGACTACACTATGGGCTTTCGAAGTTGGTGGACGGGTGCTTGCGAACGGTAGAAAACGCATATGAGTGTGCATTCAATCTGCTCATCAAATGACATATCCGCATCTGATCTGCGCATCTTTCGTGACGCACACCAGATGCGCACTGATAATTCTGATAATGACAATTCTTTATTCTTTATTCTCATGGCACTCAAGTGTAGAGCATTGGAGAACATGAAATACTCACATTTGACAGATAAACAAAACATTTACATATACATTAACATAACAAAATAAATGATAATATATGATAATAAAAAAAAAGAAGAAAAGAAGTGATTATGATGATCTGTGCATCTGATCTGCGCATCTGTGGCGCACACCAGATGCGCACTCGTTTTTTACCGTCCTTACCCTCTGTCTACCAATTTCGAAAACCCTTAATTACCTTGGCAGTCCGCAATATCTGTAGATCCATTCTGGAAGGTTACATCTCCGTCGGGACATGGAATGCACTCCTGCTCCTGATGAACGTTATCATCCATATATGAGTTCTTTGGACAGGGCTGGCATAACGGATGTGATGGGTCTGAAAGATCTACGTAGTGCCCCGCATTACACACAGCTATAAGAAAAAAATATGATAAGCCGTAGAAAGTACAATTAGGCCTACTCCGTACCCCGTTCAGGACAAGGAATTATTTTGTAACAAATTGAATCACTATTCCTTTCCTGAATTCGCAATGTTGAATTTTTAATTGTCTTTTTAAAACATTCTAATTCAATATAATAATGTTATTAAATTGAATCTTTAGATGAGAATTCACAAAAATGCGACACAGATTTTTACGTAAGGCGTTTCCTCCAATCTACGAAGTCGGTGTCTTAAACGTATTACAGAAAAGAGAAGAATAATAAGTCAGGCAAAAAGCGGAGATACATCAAAAATGTTAGATTACAAATTTCTCATAACATTTTGAGGGAAAATCATCATATAAAAAAGTATACTTGTTAGCATACGTCAAAACCATGATCATATTTTTGTCAACTGAATTGGTTTTTTTTTGCCTAATGTGCTGTGATATATATTTTGTTACAGGATCCCCAAATCATTACCTTCATCATCGAACAAAAAGTCACGCATAATGGATGTTTTAATATACACTATTGATATGCGAGAAACAAATGACAACAAAATTGTTTTTTTTTTTTTGCATCCGCAATATAGGGTAATCGTATTGAAAATAGGAATGAAAATGACATACATAACGCAAATCAACAAAAAACAACAAGCATGAATGAAGTCTTTACATTCACTTGATACGAGAGAAAGTGACTTCACAATAATTCTACGAACTAATCGAAAACATTTGTTTAATATGTCTGTGAATTACAGTGAAACTCTTTCCTTTGCTGCTGAATGGGAATGTGTTAAATTTAATATGTCAAGTTTCTTTGTCGTCCGATATTACAGTAGAGAAAAAGTGTAAAATAAAGGCAGGTTTTTACAACAACAAAAACAAACGAAACAAATCTAGTCATCTGTAACATACCAACGCAGTCAGATATATTGCTTGCTCCAAGTTCAAGTGTAACGTATCCAGTGGGGCAGTGGGAACAGCCCCCTTGTCCTAACTGATCTTGGTAACTGTCGAGAGGACATGGCATGCAAGTTGTGTTAGATGGGTCAGTCTTCACTACTTGGTAGTGGCCTAATGGGCACGGAACTGTAGAAAAGAATAAATTTCATAAGATTGTAATTGATTTTGGCACTGTGTGACAAATAGTGACAATCATCGAAATGAGCAACAATCAAATTACAAAATTCTTGGATCTCGATAATTGACGTCGATCGTCGTAGATTTTTATTTTCTCAAGTCTGTTTCAAGATATTGACCGTATAGGCCAACTCATACCTTTGCGTTTTTCGCCTGCGTCGACCCAGCGTTTCTGAAAATTAAAAACGCTCCTTGAGCGCGCACACTAATTAGACGGTGGATTGACGTTCAGCGTGCACCAACGGAGTGTACGCCGAACGTCAGTCCACTATATTACATGTGTCTTTGTGAATTCAGGGAGCGTTAACATGGTTGATTTTCAAGAATGCTGGCCTAAAACGCAAAGGTGTGAGATGGACTTTTGATATAAATACTAATCTTATGGGGCAGTCGCACCTGCAGTCTGAGCCCAACTTGTTATCAAACATCATCAACAAAATTGTGATTATGACTGTTTTTCATGTATGCACGTTTATTGTACACAGGGCGTGCTTGAAAAGTAATTTTTACAACTGAATGCACCTACACTGTTTTTAAAGAAGACTATAAATAAATAATCATGACGTTTGAAATCTGATGATTGAAGGTTCAGTATCAATTGTACAAATTTATTGATTAAACAAAACATTGATTGATAAGTTCATGGCAGCAGGAATGACAGCCCCATTAGACTGCACTGCATCGAATGAGGATGCCATCTACCTTAGATATGCCAACTTCTTCAGATTACATTCGTTGCAGTCCATTTAAATGTGTTTTTTTTTTGCATATTTACTTGTTTGGATTTGAATGGCCGTATGGGTAAGACATGCTGTTACCGTACTTTTAATTTCCATTATTCATCTATTTCTCTATCATTACTAATATCTTTCTATGGCAATAAATATTATCATTATTATTAGAAGAAGTAGTATTATACCCATCTGATGTTTTCATTGATTTCATCATCATTACCAATAAAGTAATGTCCATCGTAAAGGTCCGGGCACAGCAAACACGGCACGGCATCACGGCACGGTATTTACACGATGTCTCCCCTGTGTTTGGCCAATTCTTGAACGTCCTTTGCGCGGAGGAGCGCGCTGGCCAATAACAACCAAGATCGCGCGTAAATACCGTGCCGTTATGCCGCGCCGTGTTTGGTGTGCTGGGGCCTTAATGCTATTATCATTTAATGGAACAAAAAAGGTTAAGAAACACACTTACATGTATTACTACAAAATGCACGTGATAAAGTTCATCAGTTACACTCTAAACAGAAGCAATCAAAAAGTAATATATTTTGATTTTCTTGAAGCACGAATCCCAAACATTATCAATTGAACATAATTGGATTTCAATCCAAGCTGTTGATTAAAAATAAAAATTAATCCATGTTAAGATTTAAACGGGAATCCAGATGGATTAAAAATCATAAACAATCAATATAGTTTAATTTGAAAATATCACTTCAATTAACAAATAATTTCTCCTCAACGGCAATAAAAATAGATTACATTCTAATCTTTAAAATTTTCATAATAATGTGCACTTGCCAATACAGTCGTTGATATCATTTGCTCCAGCAATGTTAGTAATGAGGCCCACAGGACATGGAATACATTCTGTCTGTCCGCCCTGGTCCTGATATGTGTGGAACGGACATGGTGTGCAAATGTTAACGCCGCTAAGATTTGCCACTTTGTAAAGAAACGTTCCATTTGGACAGTAAACTGTTCAGAAAGGAGAAAAACCAAAGAGAAAATGTGTAGTTATCATGATGACTAAAAATATTGAGTATTGAGAATCGCCAAAAAATGCAACCTATCATTTTGTAATAAGCGATGACACCGATGTGTGGAAATAGGTGAAATGTACAATTTTAACTTCAACTAAACTTGAAAAAGGCAGTTATATTTCATAATAATAATGGTAATAATAATAATAATAATAACATTAATAATAGACATCTGGATTGAATGAAGCACAGTATGCATACATTTTTGGCCGAAGGAAATTCACGCCAAGGGCGAGATTCGAGCCATCGAACTTCTAGTCGAACTTCTAGTTGAGGGGCAAGAGGCAGAACCACTACACCACGGCGCTTCCACGTGATTGAGCATGGAAATGCCCCACAAACGCCTATGTTAATTCAGAATGATCATCGAGGAAATTAATCATTTTGAAAACTAAAGACAAAAGTACAATACTTTTGTGCATTATAAGCTCAAAGCAATATCAATATCAATCAAATCATATATCAATTTTGTTGTGACTGGAGAGCATTCATTTCTTTTCCAGTGAGCAAGAAATGAAAATCTATTGGCTCATTCATATTTTTGACTATATCTTTGGTCACTCCAGGTTTCGTTACTTGTATAAATAAATAGATAAATACATGAGTAAACAAACAAATAAACAATAAATAAATAAATAAATAAATAAATAAATAAATAGACAAGCCTACCACACGTGTTATCCGCAGTCATCCCCCATCCGGGTGGACACATGGCACTAGGGTATCCGCTGCTCTGGTTCCTGTCTATTGGTATGACCTCACCATCAACCATCAGCGAAAAGGATCCGTTGTCCAGAAGCTGCTCAAAGGTGTTGTCAAAGTCATTCAGTGAATCTATCAAGGTGGCTTTGATGAATAAAGATAAAGTAAGATTATGAAATTTACTTTGCCAAAACTCAATAGTGGATTTTCGAAATTGGTGGACGTAGGGCTGTGAACGGTAAAACTGAAGTCCGTATCTGACGTGCGCATTAAACAAAGACAAGTGCGCATTTGAAAAATGTATCAATTGTTGCGCACATCAGATGCGCACTCGTTTTCTGTCATCACAAGCCTCCGTCCACCAATTTTGAAAAACCACTATCAACACAATGATCAATAATGCTGCTAAACAGCAAATTTGTTATATGTGATTATTTAGCTGATTTATGGTGACTCTGATGTGCTGAATCAAGGAATCAGATCACATTTAGTTCATCAGGTCAAGTTTTCGAGCTATCCCCACATTTTTTTTTAACATCTTGTTCACATGGACGTACATGTATGTGTGGAGCACTTTTGAAGGGTTGAAACACCGTCGGAAATACAGATATTTTTTGTTAGAAATGACTATATCAATGGTAAGAAATATTCAGGTCGAAAAACTTTGGCTTACTATGGTGAAAAATTTGCATAGGGCAAAGCACAAAGTTATTGAACTAAGACTAAATGGGGAAGCCAGCCAAGATATTCATTTTTCTATATAAGAATATTAACTAGATTACCAAAAAAAAATGTAGTTTGAGGAAAAACAAACAAATAATGTAAAAATTGTGATTTCTTAATTAAAGAATGGATGAAAACAATAAACTGAATTGCATTATAGATAATTGGCAACTTTTGTGACGTCTTTTATCACCAGCTCTACAAGAGAATTGTGAATATATGTGTATTCACATAGAGTCCTGTTTAGTGACCCAAACTGCTATATCTTACCATTACTATCTGTGTTGTTGAAATGAACGACGAATGAGACAGAAGTAGGAGGATCATCCGTTGATCTTTTTCTTCTTGACGAATAACAGTGATTAACCTTATTGAATCAAAGTAGAGTATGGACATTAATCATTTTATTTTCAACCACCAAAGAATATTTTTACAGAGGAAGTGCACCTTCAAAGCTAAAATTTCCACAGAAATATAGTTTCAGTGGAAATTGCTGGAAGCCATTCTAATGGGTCTATCATATTTCAGGATGTGTCTTTAGAAAAAACGAAGTTAAAAGTTGAGTAATACAGACATGCTAAAATCAATTGATTTAAATTTTCAAAAGTTTCCCTGGTTAAACAAACACGAATGGCAAGTCAGAAGGAAGGGAAATATTTATATGCGACATTACAAATATATATATATATATATATATATATATATATATATATGACGTATAAAATCTAGTTAACCAAAAATATTTTTGACATTTATTTGTGAATGTGAAATAATCGTATCAAAAGAAAATTTTCGATCAAATAAATGTTGTCACATATTGCTTTTGGTAAAATACATTTTGTTAAATAAATTTTGTCAAACAACAATTTGGGTCAAATAATCGTTAAATCATATTTTGGGTTAAGAATATTTTTGACATTTATTTATGAATTTGAAATGAATATATCAAAAGAAAATTTTCGATCAAATAAATTTTTGTCACATAATGCTTTTGGTAAAATATATTTTGTTAAATAAATTTTGTCAAACAACAATTTGTGTCAAATATCGTTAATTTTTATCTATATGAGCGTTTTAAGCGGCGCATTTAATTCACGTATTGTATTCCCTTCATTTCCCGTCATGCAACACTTTACCGTATTGCATGACAGAACAAATTCACCATAGGCTCCCGTGTTTTATTTGCGTGCAATACTATGCCATGTTTTACGGCTTCAATTTCACGCATGCGCAAAGCAGTGATCAGCTGTTGCGAGCTCTCTGTCAGTCTGCAGTCATGGCAGTGTGCGAAGCACTCTCACTGAAATCCCAGGCATAGGCTCTACGTGTGTTACCGTACTGACCGACGATATCGCACGAAATTTGTTTTGATTTTGTTCGCGATCAAAATGGCAGCGCTCAGGTCTCGTTTCGCTTCGTTAACCGAGGACGACTTTGAGGAGATTCTACGCCGAAAAGACAGTGTTGAATAGTGTGGAATACAGAGTGGAATACAGTGTGGAATAGTGTTGAACTACAGTGTTGAACTACAGTGTTGAACTACGGTTGAACTGCAGTGAATTGGATTGGTGGGTACCGTACCGTACCGTGCATTTACAAGACAGTGATTGAAACTGCACGAACTATGTGTCATGGAAGATCAGCCTTATGGTACTTCTACCGGTAAGTAAAGATAATAATACTTATATTGGATGGCTATATTTCATGAAATACCGATTCGTGCAATATTGCCCTAACTCGTGCAATATTCCCTGGTATTCCATTCATTGCCATCCAATATTATATAAATGATATTTTTGTTCACATACATTTTGTAAAATAATATTTGTGGTCGAATGAAAGTTGTTCAAAATATTTTTGGTTAAATATATGTCGTCAAAAACATTTTTTATCCGACAAATATGTATTTTTGTAATGTCGCACATATATATTTATTTCCCTTCTGGCTTGCCATAGTGTATGTTTCTATTTTTTAAAATTTTGTATTTGTGGGCGTATCCAACACATACTCTCCTTCTGGAACTGCTCCCATTCCCTTCATTTTTATTATGATTATAATATCAATGATTACGATTGTAAATTGCTAGCTTATACAATACTGATTTCCTTTTGTTGTTGAAGGAAAAAAAAATAAATGTTACTTTGAATTTGAAAATATAATATCGGTCCGCCTTTTATTAGGGCTTTTTCCTTTTTGGCTGTTTTACCAACCAAGCTACTTTTAATTTTACACTTTGCCATTGTATTGTTCATGTGAAAATATGTTTCCGCTTTGTTATCATGATTTTATTGCTTTGGTAAAATAAAGTTGAATTTAATTCATTGAATTGAAAAAATATAATAAAATCCACGAACCTCTGTATCTCCAAGTACACATCCATCACAAACAATGGCATTGTCGTTCAATGAATAGGTTGATATGAACGAATTTTTGATCGCTTCTACGTCGTCCTCTGAATCACAGTTTGCATTGGGGTAAGCTATGACACCATTTACATCTAGCGCATCAGGAAGGCTTGTGACTAAAATGGAAATGATAAAAATTGACACAAACACAATATTATCTATATTTCCGTAAAGTGACGAGGGTCATGGGACAATATATCCGTACGCATTATACTGAACTGTGCGGACAACAACAATCAATTGGTTCTGATTTAAATCACATTGCAAAGCAGCGTTGAATTGAGGTTCAACTTAATTTCACTTAAGTAGATTATATCGTGTTCACATAGCATTTCCGTTCACGAAGCAAAACAATTGAGTAGTATTTCGATGGAGGGAAAGTATATTGCAAATGATTCTCACGAAATATTTATATCATGTCATGCATTGCTTCTTTGTATTGTGTATACATAATCATTTATATAAAACGGATGCACGGTTATAGAAAAATATAACCAAATGAAATAAAAATACCTACTAAGAAGTTGCGTATCAATGGTCTATGAATGTTTTGTTATGTTGAAATATATGAGGTTAAACTGTTAATCAGTTATTGCATCTTCAAGTTGTATGCAAACCTTTCCTTCCCTTTTTATTTTGTTACAATATTGGTGAATACCTATAATGTTCTCCCAGGCACCAACCGCAAACTTTACTTTTACCTAAGGCCCCAGTCACATAGGAACTCGGAAGCAACACGATTTAACACGACTCTTTGTTTGTAGGTAGCTGACTGTGAACTTAATGAAGAGTCGTGTTCAATCGTAATGCTGCCAGGTCTCTTGTGACAGAGGCTCAAAAATATATGATTGATCGAATGAAAAAAATCCTAATGTTTCAAGTTGGTAAACGAAATTCTGCAACATCTATAAATACCTACACAACATAGATTCAAATGTTTCCTATTTTTCATCTACATAATCATGTTAATAAACTCCACAAATAAATTTTAAAATATCAGAGGTATACTAGAAAGACGATGTGCGCATCCATTGCTGGAAATCAAATTGGCAAAATATCTTCAAGATGAAATAAAAACCGATTCACCAAAGAGCAATAATTGCAATAACAAAATATGAGAATTACCCTCGCAAGGAGGTAAAGATGCCATTCTGTTGTACGCAGTCTCATGGCTCCATTTATAGTCTGATTCAGGACCACACGACGTCTCCGGTTCTATCGCAGTTACAAAACTCATACCAGGTGAATCGCATTGAACTTAGCACTTCTTTGTATCCCCTTCATTCCAACACTGTAGGGCAACATTCGCAGGAGCCACCAGATTTATGCAACCTGTAGTATGAGAAAAAGAGGAGATAATTTCTTCACGTCTCCTCAAGTAGCAAATACCATCATGAATAATCGTTAAAATAATAATAGTATAAACAAATCATATGGCGCCAGGTCCACTTTAAGAAAAAATGCCCAAGGCGCATCTATGATGTGAAGAAGTAGGAAAAATTGTCTATGTTAATGTTTTTTTTAAAGTAAATTTACGATTGATTACTCTAATAATTATAAAGAATTGAAATTAAGAACTCCATTGAATCAAATGGAATATTTGGAATACCTGGGCATTCTTCAGTATTACACTCCTCAATTGCTGTGTCATTTCCATCACAGGATTGTCCATATTCGTTTGGAGGAGGGTTGGTACACGATCTGGAAGTGTTACGAATGCCCCCTTCACAAGATGCACTACATGGACTCCATGGTAGCCATTCACTCCAACCACCATCAACTGAACAAAGGTCATTGCGTGAAAAAGAAAATATATTACAGTACCTAGGAGGTGTTTCACCAAGTCGTTCTTAAAGTTACGCACGGCTTTACGCTCGACTGGTATCAATTCTTGCGCTGAATGCGCGTCTTAATATGAATCATACGCACAAGAAAGGATACCAGTAGAACGTAAAGTCGTGCGTAAAGTCTTTCTTATCTTGGTGAAACACCTCCCCGGGTACCTTGTAGGAATGTATTCCTTGAGAAATCGTATGTGCCTAGTAGATGCATTGCTAAATCCAGGGTAAAAAAGGGACTTTTCATGAGGAGATGATAAAGCGCTATATAAAGACCGTTCATTATTATCATTATCATTATATTATTACTATTATTATCATTATTATTATTATGATCATCATTAATATTTTCATCATTATTATTATTATTGATATCATTATAATTATTATTATCATTCTCATTACCCCCTGAAGTGCATTTGGGTGAAAGCTTAAACCCTGAATCGGGAGATACGGGTAAAATAATTTTCTTTGAATATCGTATAGATGTTATACAAAAACCTACATTTAATTAAAAAAAACTACATTTCATTTCTAGGGTATGGTTGCATAGGCTTAGGTTTAATTCATTGTCATGTTCCTACAAACTTCCGGGATATTGACTTGTATTATTCAGAAACTGATGACCATTCATAACTTGAAATTTGAATGACAATGATAAACATCGCATCTTTATGATTACTTGTCCATGTTTTCAAGTGACGGTGCAACCAAATGATATTGTTGCAAAATCCCAACAAAGCAACAATTGAAAGGAAATTTTTACCGAAATGCGTGTTTATTCTAAAGAAAAACAGCTTTCAACGAAACTGTATTCGATTTCGTGAGTCTTACCCGATGGCTACTGTCACCAATTCATGAAAACACGGACGAACTATATTTTTTTACTTGACTCACTGATTTCCAGCTCGCAAAATTCGCCCAAGAAATGATCCGGGCAGAAACACTGGAAAGTTCCATTCATGGTAATGCAGGAACCTCCATTCTCGCAGCTGTAGTTACCGCACAGCTCAATAAACTGTTCACAATGAACCCCTTGGTAGTCTTCCGGACAGATACATGTATAGGACCGCAGTTTATCCACACACGTCCCTCCATTTTGACAGGGGTCTAAGATCAGGCATTCATTGGTATCTGAAAGTTATGCCAGAAGATGACAGGAGTAAGTTTTCGAACTTGGTGGATGGAGCCGTGTGGACGGTAAAAAGGATTGCGTCTCTGCTATACGCATTAAAATATGTGCAAATCAAAGTCGCACACGTATTCTAACTTCCCAAAGCCTCTGTGCACCAATTTCGAAAACCCAGCTAATTCATTTCCAAATCTAAGTAATAATATAGCCAGACACAATTTACGAGTGACAAACCAGATCGACAATTCGGCAAAGCATGATTAAATCAGGTATAATAGATACAAAAGAAAATACGTCAAACAGGTTAAAAGACAAAGGAAATTAATACAAAAACATCTGTGCTGATGACAGCTGTTGGAAAGTGCTGAACTCGGCTGTTGTATTGTATGTACACAACAGGTAGTACAAATATGAAGAAATATTGCTACCGGAATTTGTGAAATGGGTCTAATTTTCGTTATCATACCCAAGAACACAGAATTCAAACTAGTCAAAATCCTTGGTGCAAATGATCGGCGCACAGGCTGTTGCATTTCTAGGTCATAAAGAGTTAGGACGTAATGGAGCATTATGCTTGAAGATTCATTAAATGAAGCCTAAACAGCGAATTGTAAAATTGACAAATTACACGACACTGTTAATCCTACCATCACAAAGCGAAGGGGTTACAGACGCATCAGAAAACGCTGAGTGGGAAGCAAAGTCCGTCCAAGAAATTACGTTTCCATACAGTTGTGGTAGGCACTCAGAAGTAATTCTTGATATGACTTCATCTGACACATATCCACTCCATACGTTGACGCCAGTCATGAACACAGAGTCTAAAGGAATGGAAAACTTAATACATGAAATCGAAACAAAAGGAAACTATGGGCTTCTAATTTAGCTGAATGCCACACATTTTCAAAATGATATAAGTAGGTATAAATGTGAACACGGTCAATATTTATTTTGGTAAGGTTAACTTGTTCTATATAGTTCGTTTATCTTATACGAATTTCTTAATTATAGATATATAAAATTCATGTCTTTTACGATAAAATATTTTCGAAAATTATCATGTCCTTCTTTGTGTAATCATTGTATATGATAATGATTTAATTTATGGAATTGATTTTCAAATCAATTTCACGTTCCTTTATATTACAAATTACATCGGATGGTTCTTAAATCGTGCGACACCATTCATTCTTTACAATTGGTCTAACATTTATTTGTATTCTGGCTTGTTGGCAATGAAAACCTACCTCTTTCGTATAGTTCCTCATCACCGAGATTAAGTTCGAACACTCCCGCAAAGCTGAATGAAGACTGATCTCCGCTTTCGTCAATAATTTCAACACCATCAACCCGAGCAGACCATCCTCCTGAATCACTAACCTCAAGCATTAGGTAATGCCAATCCCCATCACATACCGTCATAGATGTAGAAGAATGATTTAGACTAAAGCATAAACAGATGAGAAAGTCTGTGACAAGGGGTGACCAACTCAAGCTTTCATTTCAAGCATCATCCTACTTACTACTCATTATGAAACTATAGTATTCAAATGATGTCGGTAGAGTTGGGGACAAAACGGTGATTTTTCTTTATTCCACTTGTTCCGTAACTTACATTTATCGACTTTAAAGGTATAGATTCATAATGGTCGGGATGCAGAAATTAATGTGAAATGAGCTGATCTATTCACAAATGGCTTTGCATGCCTGAATGTAACTGTGTACAAAATTAGGAGCTTTTCGCATGTATTTTGGAGTATTTTACTTCGAAAATGCCAATTAGCTGTTACTCCTACGGTGCGCTAAATGATTATAGCATGGAGGCCGACAGGGATGGGATTGGTCGAGTGAACGATTGTATTGGCTGCGGCGTGTAAGTTTGCATTCATTTTGTACGTGAAGCATGTTGTGTTGGGGAGCACGACGCGCGTCGTTATTGTTTTATTTTGCGATAATTAACCGTAATCCCATTGGCGATTTTTCGCGATAAATCTGAAACGCAAAAAGCTTACTCCATAATTCTCTTTGATTTTTTTTTCTTTCAGGTCTCGCGCAACTTTTGAAAACAAATTCGTGACGACCGGGTATGCGGTACTGTCGCTACGCGCATTTGACAAAAAAAATCGTCAAGCCAAATATGGGTGAAAAACGTGATTTCATGTACAAAGTCAATGCAAATTGTGTATTCAGTCAAAATTCATAAATCTTTTTCTATGCCTTTGATAATGTCACCAACAATTCCTATCGAAAAGCAATGAAAATAATAAACTCGAAAAACAAAGAAATACATAAGAAATTCACAAAATAATGGAATACATAAGAAATAGATTTTCATTGCATTTTCGTTCCATGATAATATTTCTGAAACATTACTTCGAGTATCTAAACCAAAATCAGGACATTTGGAGCTTCAGCAAGTGATTTATGCTGTTTGTTCGAATTCACGCATAATTATGCATGATTAATACATAATTAGCATAATGAGTAGATTTTTTTGAAAAATTAGACTATGCAATCTAAGTGTTAACATCGCGGGCTATGTGCATGCCAAATTTCGGCGCGATCGCGCGATCGACAGCAAAGATCACAAGGCGGGGGGGGGGGGGGGGGTAAAAAGCCCCCCCCCCCATGGACTGAGATGACTGAAATGTCCCAATGGGAATAAAATTAGACATTTCTAAGTCGATTTTATATAAACAAATCATGAACATGTTCTAATTTGAAAAAAAAATGCTTTATGGTAATATTTTAAGTGCGGCTCGGAAAGTAGTTAAATATTTCAAGCGCCATCTCTCCTACAAACTTTAAATAAATAAATTATGATAAAGTAATGCAAGTAATTGATTAATCTTCAAAGGCATATGACGAAAATTATTTTCTTAATTTTCATTACTGCTTGTGAGGATATGAAGAGATGGCATGCAAACGGGATTAAATCTACTTCAGCCTATTCTTAACGAAACAATATCATTCATGTTACACAGTTCTATGATTAAATTTACAAACTACTTTACTATTCATTAATGTGGACAACAAAAAATGACAATTAGAAAAAACACGTTTTTAATTTTACATTACATCTATAAATTTTAACGAAAACGAAGTATGGTCACATTGAATATAGATATCACTTTTCGAAGGCCACATCGGACATAGAGCTAAAACGGGGTTGTTCTTGTCGAAGAATAGTGGAGTTGATTGTGTGTGCTTTATTTCTAACATTCTAACATTGCTATGATAACATGTTATGAATTTTCTAACACTATTACTCCCAGAATTACTTACCCATCCTGTGTGAACATAAGGCTACAGGCATTCTGGACACTCAGCCAGAAATTTCCCATCCTGACTTCAAATAGTTGTTTGTCAGATGATGCAATTACTGCTTTGACCCAGAGCGATATCGTCATGTTGTGAACTGCGTCGGTGACGGGTGCTGTGAAGCTTACGGGAGATGTATTGTTGGTAAGATGGAGATCGTAGTTATCTGGAATAACTGCAGTGAAAGAGCAAAAATGTTTCAATTTACATGCAATGAGGTGGAAACATCAATTTCTTTCATTATACATGGGCATGTGTCATAAAGGTGGTGAGTGCAAGAAATGCCTGAACACACACGTTTTCGCTCAACGCACCCTTCCGAGACAAGCATCCCCTTCCCCATTGCCCTTCCCCATTGTCGCGAATGTGTGTGTAAATGCCTTGGTAAATGCTTCCTCCCCTCTCCCTCCTCGCGCCATACCGCGCCGCTCCCCACTCTTTTGAGACATGCCTTATGAATATTTCCTTTGACACGGACAAAATTAGGGCAATGCTCATGTTAATTAAGGATATGGCGTTTATACCATTATACCATCGTTTTTATATTAATTCTCAACCATCACAGTGCTCACAAGATCAGTTAAACAAACGAACAAACAGATGAGTTTACATAAATTATGTTTAGAGTTTACTTAAAATCGAACTTTGTGACGGCTTGTCACAGATTAACCAGTGCTAGCGGCGATGTAACAATATAAAGATGCGGCCAATTTTGACGTGAACTTCCGGTCAGCTGTGACTGTGACCGTGACTGTGAGGAATGAAATCGAAACCTCCACATTACCTGTCTCACACAGGTCTCCAGTGTAACCTGATACACAAGTGCAGTAAAACTGCAGGAATCCGTCTGTACAGGTTGCGTTATTCTGACAAGGGTCTGAAATGCAAGAGCTGACAAAGTCCTCACATGTTGGCCCCCTATAATTTGTAGATTGAAGAAAAAGCAAATTATTATATATTTTTAATGGTTAAAGATGGTACCCAGGTTGTCATCAGTTGTGTTTCATAGAACTGTGCGTAGATCTACGAACGACCCTATACACAGGACTCTACGAACGAATGGTGATCCTTCTTCAGTGCCGGGGTTATCATTTAATGCAGGAAAGGGTATACGTAGATCTATGCACTACTATACAAACGACTAGATACCCTTCATCGGTACGATTCAGTGCCAGGGTTATCATTGAATGCAGGAAAAGCTGTGTGTAGATCTAAGCACGACTCTATGCACGACTCTACGAATGACTGGTGACCCTCATCGGTGCGATTCAATGCCAGTAGTTATCACTGAGTGCAAGGTGGGTCACTAGTCGTTCACAGAGTCGTGCACATATCTTATTAAAACACATCGATATAATCAAGGGATTATTTGAGTGAGGCAGCTTACAATATAAAATAAGTAATAAGTTAGACCTTTCAAAAGTTACGAAAGGTCGAACTAAGCTACAGATCGAGCAAAAAAGTTAATCTTCTTTTGAAGTGCATGGGTAAAATGGTTTCATGATCCATAAGCTTACCAGAACTTTGCAGTGTAATTTTTAAAAAGCGATTAGTTCAGTACCCAATTTCTTCAGCACGTTTTTTTTTATAACATCATACATGCATGTAGTTCATAGATAATGGAAATTTCCAACTCACTGATATCCCTCGGCGCATTGGCAATCGAAACGATTGGTTCCTTCGATGCATGTTCCGAGATTTGCACAAGGATTTGACATACATTCTAGTATGTCGTTCTCACATCGGCTCCCGGTGAATCCTGTTGTATATGAAAGAAATGGGAAAATAATATATTATTATCAGTGGTGGAATGGTCAGTAACTCGATTACTGATGGGGCTACCTCTTATAATGAAACGTAATACATAAATGAATATACAATTCTGTTCCCAAAGACATATCTTCTTCTTTTTCTTCTTCTCTTTAGTGGTGGTCTGCTTCCATCCCAGCTCATGCAGCATTGCTGACTCTTTTGATGTATTCCTATATCGGTTCAGGGTATCAAGCAGCTCTCTGTTGGACTATTTCCAACTTTTTGATGTTTCTTGCTGTTGATGAATCTTTCACACTGACAAAGCCTATTCAACCAGAGGTTTGACCAGGCTTTTGTATACAGCAGTTTTTAGGGTTTTTTTCGATTTAGGTGACTCATCAAGGTAAGACTTTAACCGATAGATTACTTTTGGGAGAGATGGCACTTGAGATATTTAACTACTTTGTGAGCTGGAGTAAAAGTATTACCATAATGCAGTTTCTCAATAGCAAATTAGAGTATGTTCATAGCTTGTTTCAATAAAATCGATCAGGAAATGGCTTAATTATTGCAAAAAAAAATGATGCTGCGGTCGCTCTTCCGATCACAACATGCTTTACGTACAAAATGAACGCGAACTCACACACCGCAGACAATACCACCAATCACTTCGCCCATTCCGGGCCAACGCTCCGCCGCGCGAAAGCACTTAGCACACCATAGGAATAATGACTGATTGGCGTGTTCGACGTAAAATACCCCAGAATACGCTCAACAATCTTCTCCCAATTTCGTACACAGTTATATTTATGCGTGTAAATCAACTTGTGAATAAATCAGCTCGTTTCACATCACTTTCCGCACCCCGACCATAACGGATCTATACCTTAAAAGAGCATCACGAAGACATTATCAAGCCTGGAACGTGTGGGTTTGACGAACAAAATGCGAACGGAGTACGAAAGGTGATTGGTATTGTGACGTCAAAAAAGGGACATTTTGAGCAAGAATGAAACAAAAATTGGACGAACCAAACAACTTCCACTGAAGCCTTCGAAATGGTTATATGCACAGAAAAGAAAGTATTTCTCCGATTGATACGGTGTATTCATGTTCAACATTACTCAGCATAATAAGAGGAATGAATTTTCTTAGTGTACATAATAGAGCTATGCATCCACAACACACTGCTTGAAAGGATGTGAAATTCAGTTAATAGACATGTCCAATGAATGGAATGTTACAATAACAACCCGACTCTTTGAGTGTGGCAATTATTTTCTCAGATATAAAAGGCATAAGAAATAAAAGAAAGAATGTGCGAGCGTACCATTTGATTTACGACAACAATGCACTTGAACTTTACTTTCAAGAGCGTTTGCCGTCATAGTATTTTGGATAGCTTTACAGTACATAAAAGTAAATAAATACAACAATTCGAAGCATGTAGAGGAAGGAAGTTTGCCCTTTAGAATTATGCTGGATGGTTCCTTCTGCAAATGTTCCTTCCTTGACGTCATTACCGAAATAACTCGAAATAACTCGAAATATCCCGAAACCGAAATACAAAAAAAAAAAACGAGCCCTAAAATCAGGTTTTTTGTTTTACATGATCGAATTTGGTATAAAACAGTTCTTTCAACATATTATCCACATAATCACTTTTTCGTACATGTAAAATTTGTTGTATTCGTGAGTTCCTTCGTGGTTCTTTGGGCAATTATTGATGGTATTCAGAGTAAGAACCGATACCTCTCGTTTTCAAAGTGTTATTTTTCTTGATGGAAGCCCGCCGTGGCCGATATTTACACTTTTGTGAAGTCCATTGCATAAAACCTTTTCTCATGGAATATGCAAAAAATCTACAACAACCCAGAACTCTTGCAAACCCATTTTGGCATAAATTTCACCCCAGAAAAATTACCATGACAAGGAGTTTGCCATAGCTAGGTCTGTATGACAACAAGTTTTAGGCAATTGGACCCAGGTGTAGGAAGATGTATAATATACGCTTGGTGGACTTAAAATAAAAAAAAGTTTGTAAGCTTACCTTGTGAGCAGATACAGTTAAAACCTGATGTTACACTAACACATGTCGCTCCTGTCAAACAAGGATTGGATATGCAGTAATCGATTTCCTCATCACAAAGATCACCAGCAAAACCGACTGGACATTGACAACTGTAGTCACCCCACTGTTTGAAATGACAAATGAAAACAAAGTATAATAATTTACAGGTTAAACCCCAAATTTATAATTTCCAATGATAATAACAATAATAACAAAAATGTGTCTTATTTACCAAGGGTATCCGCCTCAGTTCATCGAACTGTTCTTCCAGCGGGCCCTGCAATAACATAGTGCTATTATCCCTGTTAATTGGATTCAAGTATGCGAAATGTCCACTCCATGGGGAGTATTCCAGCAGGCGCTTCAAGGCGCTCAATTTAAATTGACCATGTTATGGTAACTTCCAAACGGTTCCCAATAACACCTGAGAAGAGTGCAGCACAATGTCGATAAATTTCTTGCTGAAGGAAATTAACACCATGTTGGGATTCGAACATGCGACCAATTGGTTATATAAGTCTCTGCCATGATGAATCATATGTTAGCCCATATGAAAAACAAAAAAAACTTGACAGTACAAAAACATTTGAGAGTGGCAAAAGTAATAGTTTTAATAGTATTAAAATTAATAAAAGGTCTCGCAATGAAAGAGAATAATACCAATGACAATAATAATAACACAATAATTTTGCCAAGAACAATACTGATCTTCATAAAAGTGGGACTATTTTTTGTATATTTGACGGGAAATGTAATTCTGTTATTAAATATTAAAAAATCCCAGAAAAGGTGAGTTCACAATTTTGTCAATGGATAATCTCACGGAGTCTGGTTAATTATTGTGACCTACAAGAAATGTGAATTCATGTTTTATTCCAAAAAGGCGAACATAGTCCAATAATGAAATGGTGGCCTACCCAATTGCATTTCCCAAACACCGATGAACATCATTGCAATTCAACACTCAATATTTTCACGTAATTCATGTAAAACAACACAATGGCCATGTAAAAGGTAAATCATGGGCGGATCTAGCCTCCACAAATATAAAGCAAATTAGGGGCCGCCAAAGGGTGAGCACAAAGGCGGACCCCTGGTTCTTTTGTACGCGCTTTTACTGGATCCGTATACATGTATGTACAATTATATGCACCTGTCTTTTCAAAATCATAAGATATCTCGAATTCAAAAGGATTTTTGTTGGGGGGGGGGGGCAACTCAAAGTTTTATGGCAATAGCCAACAATGCCGAGGACTAAAATCAAGTGATCTGATTCAGTTAAATCTATGTATGCATATCTTCAAACCTTTGGCCAAAGCATTAATCATTTTAGATTCATTTCATTGGTCATGAATAATCAAGACTTGTCCAATTGAACATTGGCAATCTGTAAGTGCATGCTGCACATGACGCCATGCGTAGATGAATCCTTCGCAGGCAGATAGGTCCATAATTATGTGCTGCTTATATTGCCTACAAGCCAAGCACCGCTTTCTGAGAGCTCAGCTATCTTTTGTACTCTTTTCAAAGAATAAATGCACATTTATTATTCTCCCATAGTTGCAGTAATTCTAAAGATCAAATATTACAGGAATATTACATATGATTCTAATCAAGTTTAACATCATTTAACATCATTATTAAGGCTTTTACAACATTTGATTTGATCTTCATTGGAGCCGAAAAGAACAATTGGCTAGATTTGCGCACGACTCTACGAACAACTGGTGACCCATTGTCGGAATCATTGATAACTAGTGGCGCTGTATCTCACTAAAGGAAGAGTCACCAGTCATTCGGTGAATCGTATTAAGATATATGTACATCGTTATGAAACAAAGTCATGTTCTTATTATTGCTAACAACAACCATGTTACAAATACCTGGTCTACACACGTTGCACCGTTTGCACATAGATGATTTAGACAATCATCTATGTCTTCTTCACATAGCTGTCCCGTAAAAGCAGAAAGACATTCACACTGGTATCCATCTTGATACAGATGGCAGACGCCTCCATTAAGACAGGGGTTTGGCTCGCACCGTGTGGCCTCTAGCTGACAATATGCTCCGTAGGTTCCCTCGACGCAGTTGCAGATGTAGCTATTGACGTCATCTATACACGATGCCCCATTTTCACAAGAATGACCAGCACAATCATCAATGTTCGTCTGTATGAATTACGAAATAGATATATTGTTAATTAATTCAAGCTCGTCTACTTAAATTGCACGAAGATCTAACTGAGGCGTCGTTGCGTGCGCCTGTAATTAAGCTGTTTGGGACAGTCATAAATTGACCTGTGTCGGTTGCGGATTCGATCCCGGCCGGTCGCCTCCTTCTCTTTTTTCTTCTTCTCCCGACATAAATATTTAAATTTGAATAATACACGCCGTAAACCCTTTTTACCCCTCGTTCTCTGTAGAAATTGTGATATTTCTGATTGATTCATTGTTGAAGTAAAGATTTTAATGGATGTATTTGATGTAAAAGGTGGTGAACGGATTGGTTGGTGAATAAAACAATGAATGATTTATTAAAATACTAATCAATTAACCTTTAGAGCTAAAAATATTTGTAGATTCAATAGAAACTTAATTGCCCAAAAAACAAATTACATATCATCTTTATTTTATGTGCCTACACTTTTCAGAATTGTATTGAATCACCAATGATTCCATATTCTTATTTCATTGCTCATCCCCTGATAACTATAGAAACGTTAAGATTATATAATTAGGATGATTCTGTAATTGTGCTTTCCCCAAAAGATATTTTGGTGTTAAATAATATTTCTATTTTGAGAGTACTAGTACAATCTATCTAATTCATCTATGTTCTTAATATAATACATAACATATTGTTATGTTGCACAATATGAACAATACAGTCTGTATTACTATAGATTAATAGCTAATTTGTGCAGTGCACAATTTCAATTCATTTTCTATTTGTCACGGTCACAGTCTCAGTCAACCACATGTACAAACCATATTTTGCACACAGCCGCGCATTGTTACGTAACCGCTATGATTAGTTTGTGACGGACCCTGCCAATCTGTGACGAGCATTTCAAGATTTTTAATTTTGTTACCTAACCAATATGAGCTCATAGACGAGCACGTGCCTTTAGTCTAGATGTCATTGTGACATCATCTGGAACTTTTTGCTGAAATCGGCACTGATTTTGGAGTGAACGACCGAGAGCAGTTGTCCATTACCGCCGGTCGCATGTGACTGTGACAAATGAAATCGAAATCTGCATATTTACTTCGCAAAGAGGGCCAGTGAATCCCGCCTGACACTGACACTCGAAACTACCCCATTGGTTGATACACGATCCAGAGTTCATACAGGGAGACGAATCACATTCGTTGATATCGTAGGTACATACGGAGCCAGTAAAACCAGACTTGCAATTACACTTGAATTGCCCAACTCCATTGATACAATGGTCGGTATTTTCTCGGTTGCAACGGTTCCGGCGACAGTAATCTATTTGTATTCCGCACGTTTTCCCCCAGAATCCATTGGCACAGTCACATCTATAACAAAATAAAAATAAGCAAGAGTAAAAGTATGACTAGAATTATTAACCAGCATCTTCGAGGATATCCTCCAGCGTCACAATTTGCATTGACTTTGTACTAAAATTCACTTTTTGGAGCAGTTTTGAGACTGACATGCCACTATGAAATGTCGCGTAATGCCGTAACGGTACGTCGGATTTCCTTAGAAATTGTCTTAAACATTGCGGGAGACTTGAAAGAAAAATAAAATCAGTGAGCAATGTTATCAGAAATTCTCCCGTGGTGAAACAAACATACATTTCTTCGAAGGAGGGGGGGGGGGGGGGCTCTGAGTCGCCCAAAGCCTAGTTATGGTTAAATATGTTGAAACAAGGTGCAATATACATTTAAAACAGANACTACTCATTTATGAAATTATAGTATTCAAATGATATCGGTAGAGTTGGGGACAAAACGGTGATTTTTCTTTATTCCACTTGTTCCGTAACTTACAATTATCGACTTTAAAGGTATAGACTCGTAATGGTTGGGATGCAAAAATTAATGTGAGGCGAGCTGATGTATTCACAAATTTCTTCACATGCCTAAATGTAACTGTGTCCGAAATTAGGGGAACATTTTTGCACGTATTCTGGCGTATTTTACTTCGAAAATGCCAATTAGCAGTTACTCCTACGGTGTAATAAATGATTCGCAGGGGGGGGGGGGGCGACCGGATGGAATTGGTAGAGTGACCAGTCGTATTGTCAGCGGCGTGCGAGTTCGCATTCATTTTGTACGTGAAGCATATTGTGTTTGGGAGCCCGACGCGCGTCATCATTTTTCATTTTGCGATAATCGAGCTACTTTTTTGAAAAATTTGATTAAAAATAACTATGAACATGCTCGATTTGCTATTGAAAAACTGCATTATGGTAATAAGTTTACTGCAGCTCACAAAGTAGTTAAATATCTAAAGCACCATCTCTCCCAAAGCTGATCTATCGGTTAAAATAGAGTGAATAATAAATAAATTATGCCACGTTATTGAATAATCTTCAAAGGCAAATATTGAAAATGTGTGGCCTTTGGTGATTTTCTTAACTTCCATTACTGCTTGTGAGGATATAAAGATATTATACGCAGAAGGGATTAAATCCACTTTAGCTAATTCTTCACAAACCAATATTACTTATATTGCACACTTCTACGATACCATTTACAAGATATTTTACTATAATTCCTTAATGTTGGCAACAACAAATGGCAATTAAAAAACAACACTCTTTTAATTTTACATTATATCTATAAATTTTAACAAAAACGTATGGTGACATTGAATATAGATATCACTTTTCCAAGTTCACATCGAACAGAGCTGAAACGGGGTTGTACTTGTTCTAGGATAGTCTTTAAGGAGTTGGTTATGTGTGCTTTATTTCTAACATTGCTATGATATCTTGTTATGAATTTTCTAACATTATTACTCAAAGAATTACTTACCCATCCTGTGTGAACATAAGGCTATAGGCACTCTGGACACTCAGCCGGAAATTTCCCATCCTGACTTCAAACAGTTGTTTGTCAGATGATGCCATTACTGCTTTGACCCAGAGCGATATTGTCATGTTGTGAACTACATCGGTGAGAGTCGTCGTGAAGCTTACGGGAGATGTGTTGTTGGTGAGATGCAGATCGTAGTTATCTGGAATAACTGCAGTAATAGAGCAAAAATGTTTCAATGTACATGCAATGAGGCAGAAACATAAATTTCTTTTATTATAAATGGGCATGTCTCATAAAGGTGGTGAGTTGACGTTATTGTTTGATGTATAAAATGTATTAATTTTGTTGTAAGGACCCCATGGAAGAACAGCGATATTTTGTAAATACCGCTGAAATGGGCTATCCGCCGTTTTGTGTATACTTTTATCTATATATGTTTTGTATATTATGTTCTGAATTTACAGAAATAAAAACAACCAAACAAGTGCAAGAAATGCCTGAACAAACACGTTCTTGCTCAACGCACCTTCCCAGACAAGCTTCCCCATCCCCGTTGTCGCGAATGTGTGTGTAAAAGATCCCTCCCCTCTTCCTCTTCGCGCCATGCTGCGCCGCTCCCCACTCTTTCGACACAAGCCTAATATATATTTCCTTTGACACGGACACAATTAGGCCAATGCTCATGTTAATTACGAAAATAACGTTTATACCATTATACCATCATTTTTATAATAATTCTTAACCTTCACAGTGCTCACAAGATCAGTTAAACAAACAAACAAACAGATGATTTTACATAAATTATGTTTATAATTTACTTAAAATCGAACTTTGTGACGGCTTGTCACATATTAACCATAGCGGCGATGTAACAATATGCAGATGCGGCCAAATTTGACGTGTACTTCCGATCGGCTGTGACTGTGACTGTGACGAATGAAATCGAAACCTCCATACCTGTCTCACACACGTCTCCAGTGTAACCTGATACACAAGTGCAGTAAAACTGCAGGAATCCGTCTGTACAGGTTGCGTTATTCTGACAAGGGTCAGAAATGCAAGAGCTGACAAAGTCCTCACATGTTGGCCCCCTATAATTTGTAGATTGAAGAAAAAGCAAATTATTATATATTTTTAATGGTTAAAGATGGTACCCAGGTTGTCATCAGTTGTGTTTCATAGAACTGTGCGTAGATCTACGAACGACCCTATACACAGGACTCTACGAACGAATGGTGATCCTTCTTCAGTGCCGGGGTTATCATTTAATGCAGGAAAGGGTATACGTAGATCTATGCACTACTATACAAACGACTAGATACCCTTCATCGGTACGATTCAGTGCCAGGGTTATCATTGAATGCAGGAAAAGCTGTGTGTAGATCTAAGCACGACTCTATGCACGACTCTACGAATGACTGGTGACCCTCATCGGTGCGATTCAATGCCAGTAGTTATCACTGAGTGCAAGGTGGGTCACTAGTCGTTCACAGAGTCGTGCACATATCTTATTAAAACACATCGATATAATCAAGGGATTATTTGAGTGAGGCAGCTTACAATATAAAATAAGTAATAAGTTAGACCTTTCAAAAGTTACGAAAGGTCGAACTAAGCTACAGATCGAGCAAAAAAGTTAATCTTCTTTTGAAGTGCATGGGTAAAATGGTTTCATGATCCATAAGCTTACCAGAACTTTGCAGTGTAATTTTTAAAAAGCGATTAGTTCAGTACCCAATTTCTTCAGCACGTTTTTTTTTATAACATCATACATGCATGTAGTTCATAGATAATGGAAATTTCCAACTCACTGATATCCCTCGGCGCATTGGCAATCGAAACGATTGGTTCCTTCGATGCATGTTCCGAGATTTGCACAAGGATTTGAGAGACATTCAAGGATGTCGTTCTCACATCGGCTCCCGGTGAATCCTGTTGTATATGAAAGAAATGGGAAAATAATATATTATTATCAGTGGTGGAATGGTCAGTAACTCGATTACTGATGGGGCTACCTCTTATAATGAAACGTAATACATAAATGAATATACAATTCTGTTCCCAAAGACATATCTTCTTCTTTTTCTTCTTCTCTTTAGTGGTGGTCTGCTTCCATCCCAGCTCATGCAGCATTGCTGACTCTTTTGATGTATTCCTATATCGGTTCAGGGTATCAAGCAGCTCTCTGTTGGACTATTTCCAACTTTTTGATGTTTCTTGCTGTTGATGAATCTTTCACACTGACAAAGCCTATTCAACCAGAGGTTTGACCAGGCTTTTGTATACAGCAGTTTTAAGGGTTTTTTTCGATTTAGGTGACTCATCAAGGTAAGACTTTAACCGATAGATTACTTTTGGGAGAGATGGCACTTGAGATATTTAACTACTTTGTGAGCTGGAGTAAAAGTATTACCATAATGCAGTTTCTCAATAGCAAATTAGAGTATGTTCATAGCTTGTTTCAATAAAATCGATCAGGAAATGGCTTAATTATTGCAAAAAAAATGATGCTGCGGTCGCTCTTCCGATCACAACATGCTTTACGTACAAAATGAACGCGAACTCACACACCGCAGACAATACCACCAATCACTTCGCCCATTCCGGGCCAACGCTCCGCCGCGCGAAAGCACTTAGCACACCATAGGAATAATGACTGATTGGCGTGTTCGACGTAAAATACCCCAGAATACGCTCAACAATCTTCTCCCAATTTCGTACACAGTTATATTTATGCGTGTAAATCAACTTGTGAATAAATCAGCTCGTTTCACATCACTTTCCGCACCCCGACCATAACGGATCTATACCTTAAAAGAGCATCACGAAGACATTATCAAGCCTGGAACGTGCGGGTTTGACGAACAAAATGCGAACGGAGTACGAAAGGTGATTGGTATTGTGACGTCAAAAAAGGGACATTTTGAGCAAGAATGAAACAAAAATTGGACGAACCAAACAACTTCCACTGAAGCCTTCGAAATGGTTATATGCACAGAAAAGAAAGTATTTCTCCGATTGATACGGTGTATTCATGTTCAACATTACTCAGCATAATAAGAGGAAAGAATTTTCTTAGTGTACATAATAGAGCTATGCATCCACAACACACTGCTTGAAAGGATGTGAAATTCAGTTAATAGACATGTCCAATGAATGAAATGTTACAATAACAACCCGACTCTTTGAGTGTGGCAATTATTTTCTCAGATATAAAAGGCATAAGAAATAAAGGAAAGAATGTGCGAGCGTACCATTTGATTTACGACAACAATGCACTTGCACTTTACTTACAAGAGCGTTTGC
>BQKZ01000097.1:56713-88672 GCA_036244855.1 Temnopleurus reevesii | reverse complement strand
ATTTGATGTAAAAGGTGGTGAACGGATTGGTTGGTGAATAAAACAATGAATGATTTATTAAAATACTAATCAATTAACCTTTAGAGCTAAAAATATTTGTAGATTCAATAGAAACTTAATTGCCCAAAAAACAAATTACATATCATCTTTATTTTATGTGCCTACACTTTTCAGAATTGTATTGAATCACCAATGATTCCATATTCTTATTTCATTGCTCATCCCCTGATAACTATAGAAACGTTAAGATTATACAATTAGGATGATTCTGTAATTGTGCTTTCCCCAAAAGATATTTTGGTGTTAAATAATATTTCTATTTTGAGAGTACTAGTACAATCTATCTAATTCATCTATGTTCTTAATATAAAACATAACATATTGTTATGTTGCACAATATGAACAATACAGTCTGTATTACTATAGATTAATAGCTAATTTGTGCAGTGCACAATTTCAATTCATTTTCTATTTGTCACGGTCACAGTCTCAGTCAACCACATGTACAAACCATATTTTGCACACAGCCGCGCATTGTTACGTAACCGCTATGATTAGTTTGTGACGGACCCTGCCAATCTGTGACGAGCATTTCAAGATTTTTAATTTTGTCTCCTAACCAATATGAGCTCATAGACGAGCACGTGCCTTTAGTCTAGATGTCATTGTGACATCATCTGGAACTTTTTGCTGAAATCGGCACTGATTTTGGAGTGAACGACCGAGAGCAGTTGTCCATTACCGCCGGTCGCATGTGACTGTGACAAATGAAATCGAAATCTGCATATTTACTTCGCAAAGAGGGCCAGTGAATCCCGCCTGACACTGACACTCGAAACTACCCCATTGGTTGATACACGATCCAGAGTTCATACAGGGAGACGAATCACATTCGTTGATATCGTAGGTACATACGGAGCCAGTAAAACCAGACTTGCAATTACACGTGAATTGCCCAACTCCATTGATACAATGGTCGGTATTTTCTCGGTTGCAACGGTTCCGGCGACAGTAATCTATTTGTATTCCGCACGTTTTCCCCCAGAATCCATTGGCACAGTCACATCTATAACAAAATAAAAATAAGCAAGAGTAAAAGTATGACTAGAATTATTAACCAGCATCTTCGAGGATATCCTCCAGCGTCACAATTTGCATTGACTTTGTACTAAAATTCACTTTTTGGAGCAGTTTTGAGACTGACATGCCACTATGAAATGTCGCGTAATGCCGTAACGGTACGTCGGATTTCCATAGAAATTGTCTTAAACATTGCGGGAGACTTGAAAGAAAAATAAAATCAGTGAGCAATGTTATCAGAAATTCTCCCGTGGTGAAACAAACATACATTTCTTGGGGGGCGGGGGGGGGGGGGGGGGGGGGGGGGCTCTGAGTCGCCCAAAGCCTAGTTATGGTTAAATATGTTGAAACAAGGTGCAATATACATTTAAAACAGATCCAGACTCCTCGACCCCCAAAAAATGCGACCCAAATGACCGGCATCAATTTGGGCCAGTAGATCTGTTTGTATAAGACGATAATTACAAACGATTGATTTACAAATTTACTTGCTCTGCAGCGTCATAAACTTGGGCAGAAACACGTAAACTTTAGGCATAATCATATAATCTAAATTTATCTTTAATAATACTTAGAATTGTTTTCGAAATCTGTATTAAGAAAATGACTCTTAATTAAAGTAAAGACATGATTGGTACCTTAATTGGAGTGCAAGCAAAAGCATGTACTACATACTCATGCGTTCAATCCAATCCAAATTAATGCTTTGCTCGACAGGATGCCCGTTGAATTGGTGCAATGTCGGGATTTCTTTATCTTCATGCTACAATACCCTTTGGCACCCGTCAGTTTGTGAAATTACGGGCGATATGCTTTATATTTTTGCCCGTACATGTGGCAAAATAACATAATCGGATTGGAATCAATCCCACAGCTTCTCATTTACAAAATGAGTGTCATAACCACTAGAACACCGAAGAGCCCAAGTGATCGGGTGTCATAGATAAATTATCATGAATAAATATGTTATTTTTTCATCAGCCAGGATATGGAACCGTGTATTATAACGGTAAGTTTATGACTGTGTATACATCATTAAAATCATCATATAACCAGACTCCCTTTTCCGCTATCTATATAATCATAAATGACTACATGGGCGGTCAACGGATTACATGCCACTTTAAGCTATATTTTGCCTGTAATAGCGAAATCGTAGACTCTCAGTTGCCGTTAAACATCTTAAACTATATTAGAAAGTGCTGGTCCTATGAACTGCTTGGATTCAGGAGGAAAGAAGAAGTTACATAGTCCACATGGATGGCTTTAAGGTTTGAAGAATAACGGTACCAACATTACATCAGAGAATTTGCCCAAGTTTTATGTAGTATACCAAGCATCTTTGTGAAGAGAAATTCGCAATCTGTGGTCATTAAACAGACAGTAAAGTTGAACGTATTACATCTAGAATTTTTGTGGAGAGAGATGTACAAACTATGTTATATACTTCATAGTTCCCAGGCAAATTATCCATAAGATACGGGTTCCAAGCAAAATGGATTTTGGTAAAAAATGACCAAGATCAAGATAAAGCATACCTGTATCTCGTGTTTAGGTTTGTACAAGTCGCTCCGTTCAGGCATGGGCTGGGTTCGCATAGCAGATCTACGTTGCAGGTACTTCCAGAGTATCCAGCTGCACACTCACACTCAAATGAGTTGGCTCCATCAATACAGGTGGCTTCATGTTCACATGGGCTACAGTAACACAAGCATAATAACGATAATAATAAGGAAAAAAGTAATAATGATAATTATTATAATAATAATAAAAATAATAGGTTCATTTACATAGCGCAATCACTATATGCATATACACTTTTCTAGGTACCGTTTCACTACCCTGGCTATAACTGCCGAGCAAGCCAATCAGTTGCTCAAGCATTCGACAGAGTAAATTCCCACCCGGTATCTATTTTCACCTGGGTCGTGTACCGCACAGTGTGGATGAATTTCTTGCTGAAGGAAATTAACCTCATACAGTCATAGGTGTGATTCGAACCAACGTCCTTCTATTCGAAAGGCCAGAATCGGACTCAATTTTCACCGATCTTTCCACTTTTTACAAAGAACGATGGAGAAAATTGTTAAAGTAGCAGGAGGTGGTAATAGAGAGGACAATAAGAAAAGAACAAAATAGTTCATCAATCAGAAATATCGCCTGATTACCAGAGCCGTGTAACATTAAAATTTCCAATGAATTTTACAATTATAAATTATATGAATACATTTTGTTCATATTAATGGTTTGAAATTCCTCCTTTCTACAGAAAGATACGTGATTCTTATTCATCCAAACATGCAAATCGGGGATCTATATATTCATCTTAAAGAAATTTTGCAGTGAAAGTTTTTTGGGAAATTATATTTTTTGGGGAAAATAGCATGATAATGAAATGGTAAGTCCTCATCAGTTGCCAATTTGTCTAAATATTTCAACGTTTCCATTTTATTATTTTTTTTCAAATTGCTCTCAAACTTTGTTTGTTTACTACATCTGATTTTTCCGCTTCTATTTAAAGAACTTTTTTTTTTTTTTTTATTTATTATCATTATCTTTTTTAGAGAAGGGGTAGACTCTTCTTTTAACTTACTTGCTTGTGCATTCATCTACATCCAGTTCGCAGTCATTTCCTTCATACCCGGATGAGCATTCACATCGGTAAGACAAATGATCCTTTAAACAGGTAGCACCGTTAAGGCACGGTGAACTCGCACAAGGGTTGATTTCACGTTCACATCTGTCACCTGTTTGCGGTTTTAAGGACACAATCAATACACTCATTAAAATGTATATAATGATGGACAACTGCATAGATTATTTACTTTAATACAAAAACCCTATATGCAGTCGCAAGGTTGGTAAATGATGAAGCCCTAGGACGAAAACAAAAGTTCCAACTCCCGGTCTTTTCTCCTCTTATATGTAACCTGGCATTATTACGTCAGAGTTTTGCCGCGCTAGCGCGTTCTTTATCATTCATGTTCAACACTCACAATACATTCACTCTTGACAAGGGTTTGTGGCCGAAATATAAAATTGATAGTTTTATCCTCTGGTTTCATCATTAGCCAACCTTTACCACTATTAGATTTTTTTTTTAACCGACAAAGAAATGTTTTATTATATAAGAAAAATTGGAAAAATTAAAAATTAGAAAAATTCTTCTTAAAAATTATTTGGTTTTATATATATATATATATATATATATATATATATATTTACAGAGAAAAGTTCTATTTTATACCTCATCTTCAGACAGAACTGTTTCGCTCTTAGAGCTCATCAATGTAGCTTATATGAAAAAAGGTTCCCGATGATTTATATCACTTTTTATTTAAATAAGAGTGATTCTTCTTAATGAGTTTGGCTAAAGAATTAACTTTGGAAAACTTATAGTGATTATGCTACGCTCAGGAAGTGTATACCTTGATAACCAGGTGTACATTGGCAGCTGAATGTTTGCTGATCTCCAGTACAAGTCGCACCATTAAGGCAAGGATCCTGAATATCGCATAGAGTCAGGGGATGTTCGCATCGGTCACCAGTGAATCCGACATCACATAGACATCTGTAGGTCAGAGAATCTTCGATGCAGGTTGCATTAGAACTACAAGGATTGCTGTCGCACCATATGATTTCCTCCGAACAAGTTTCTCCTATATCAAACATGGTACGATAATTGGAATGACACTGAGATCAGAATACAACAATTTTGAGCTTTTGGAAACATTATCAGATAATGATCGGATCTAATTGCAACTGGCAAATTGGGTTAGTATGTTGTCTCTTCTATCTTATTATGACTATACCGATCTTTCGATGTCGGTAAGAAAACAGTAACTCCTAGATATGCCAACGAATATCTATATTCTGAAACCTATATGCGAAAGTGTTATATTCCATCGTAAAAGAATATCCTTCAGTTTTTTTGTGTAAGAAATCAAATCATATTAAATCGTACCCCATATTATCCTGATTCTGTGTATTCTAACAAATCCCCCCTTAAAACAAACACTGGGCAACACAACTGTTGATTTAAGCCTCATCTTAATGCTCACTGTTTCCTTAAATTTGCAGAATATTTAAGTTGCCTTCAGATATCTACCTTTTTGAATAAAAGAATATAAAAGACGTATAATGAGAAAAAAAATGAATATTATCAAGTAGCATTTTCGAGAAAGGATTTGAGAAACCTCTACAAAAACAATTCAAACACGTATTCAAACAAAGGAATTACCCAAAGAAAAATCAGTTTGGAATATAATTATTACTAACCAGTATATCCAATTGTACAGTTACAATAGAAAGAAGAACTTTGATCTATACACGAAGCGCCATTCCTGCATGGGTCAGGTTGGCACAGATTGATCTTCGTGTCACAAGTTTGTCCAAGATATCCCTGCGGACACGTGCAGTTGAAGGCAAAGGTGGTATCATCAATTGACGTACACGTCCCTCCATTATGACAGGGTGCATCACTGCACGCTGTCCGCACTTCATCGCACAACACTCCAGTGTATTCAACAGAGCATGCGCATAGAGCCTGGTCACCAAGGTCCTCACATGTTCCATTGTTTTGGCAAGTCACGTTTGCGCAAAGGTCGATATCCTCATTGCATGTTGCGCCGCGATAACCGGGTGTACACGAGCAGGTGTAGCCGTTGATGACGTTATTGCATTGCCCGCCGTTTTCACAAGGACTGCTTCGACAGTAATTGATGAGCGATGAGCACTGCAACCCTGTGTATCCATCTGGGCAAAGGCATATGTAACCAATCGCTGAGGACTCCGTCACGATGCATGACCCACCGTTCTGGCAAGGGGTATCAATACAGTAGTCGATCTCCCGAGAGCACGTTTGACCACCGAATGCAAATGGACACAGACATTGAAATCCACCACGGAAACTTGTACAGGTTCCATTGTTCACGCATGGCGACTGATTACAGTAGTCAATCTCCTCCTCACATAGTGGACCTGTTGGATTAATATTGCATACATAACTTCATATCAAGCACTAGACTATTGCTGGCTATGATCATGGAGAACGAAAACTAAATTTTATACCTATATTCTGTGTGCATGATCAGGAATGAGAGGGCATATTCACATTCTGTCCTCTCTGGAAGTATTTAGCTCATATCTTAAAAAAAACTCTGGGTTGCTTGATGATAAAAAAATCTCCAGGACTCAGTTCAGTATATTTTATTTCAACAAATGGATTGCAACACTTGTAACACAAGGTTCATGTAATTAAACAACCTAGCTACATAGAACAAAAGTAAACAGTAATGATACAATACAAATGAAGCAGGGAATGTCTGAGGCCCAAATAAGCTATTTATAGGCATTTCCGGTCGAAAAAGTACTTAACTACTTTCCCTTTCTTGCGTTCGATACCAGTTGCCAATATTTAAAGACTCTGCTTTTGAAACATATAATTAGAACATCAGTGTTATTCCTATGGGTTGGATATGAGCACTTTTGAAATGATTTGCATAAGTATGTATTATTCAGGTATTTTTTGGTTTGTGTATTGTTAATCATTACTATTGTTATCATAATCATCATCATCATCACCATTAGTGTTATTATTTAATGTGGATACCTGAGAAACCCGAAGCACAAATACACGTGAACCGGTTGAACTCATCCACACAAGAGCCTTCATTCAGACAAGGATCCGAGTCACAGTGAAGAATCATATCCTCACACGCAGGTCCAGTATAGCCCAACGAACATGCACAGGTGTAGGACTCCACACCATCCACGCAGGTTGAATTGTGCTGGCATGGGTTGCTATCACATTCGTTGATATCTGTGGTTAAGGAAAGGGGCGAAGCGGAGTGAAGTTCAAAGTATAGAATACAATGGTGGATATATGTGACGAAATAGGTGGAATTATTCATAAATTCAAAGCTTACACGGTCCCCATACACTTCGGTTCATGTCTTCACTTAATAGGATATGCAAAACGTTTTCTAACATTCTGATGTATTTTCAAATGTGGTACACAAGCAGTAAGTGCAGAAACTTACGCACATTGTGGACTCTGCTGGTATTGAGATTACTGCAATAATATTCATTTTATTTCTATGACCTTACAGTTTTAATTTTGTTGTAGTTATAGTAGGCCACTTCAATTAATATTGTTTCAGAGACAATTAACGGCGGTAACAAAGTGTGGTCTATTTCAAACTTTAATTTTGCACAGCAGGTTTGCTTAGTACGAATACATCGTAATTTAAACAAATTTCTTGCCAACGAACATAGTTACGTGGTATCAGTTTATAGTAACAAAAGAGCAATCATACTTAACCATAAAAAGACTGGGCTGTTTTAGAGGTAAGGAAAACTGTAGTCTAAGATCGTGTTGGTCGTGTTCGCTCTTTATGACACATGACATTTTTCATACATAGACATAAACAGATATTGCTCAGTCATACGTGAATCAAAACCAATCTCGTTGATGGCAATCGATAGCTGAAGGGTCGTGAGCATTGATGAAAATGAAAAATCCTTGAAATATTTGGACTGAATATTTTTAGAGACTTATCAGAAGTGTAACGCTTTCCAATCACTTCTTACCGACGCACATCGACGCAGCAGTAGACTTGGTCTGTAATGTTGTAGTGCTACCTGGACATTGATGACACAGTGTCCGTCTGTTTGAGCTCTGATACAACCCAATAGGACATTCGTCACAGGGAACAAACCCGGATGGAGAGAACTCTCCAGCCGGGCAGTACTCTACAAAAAAATAAAACAAGTCTTAGTAAAGCTAGTAATATATAATAAACTTAATCAATCGACTGATCTATTCGTATTTTCAGTGAGGGTGCACACAAACAATTTATATTATTGTATTTTTAGCATGCCCTTTTCACCAAAAAAAAAATTATTGGCTAGCACTGGTAGTGCTGATTGTTAAGTCTGCATTGTGTTAAATTTTCGGTTATACTCTGTAAAACAATGCCTTACACCATTTTGCGGCAATGTTTAGACAGTCCGCGGTGGATCTGCGGCCAAACCTAAGAGCCATTCTTCCCAAGTTATGTAGGAGACAATTGATTATTATATCAATTTCAATTTGATTTCAATTCAAAAGACCGGGTAGTAACCTAAGTATTGCAAAAGATCACTGGTTGCGGTGAACATCGTACTTTTTAATTCATTAATCATAGCTTGTAATTTTGGTGCATAGGTATTTCTGCAACAATGGAAAATAAAGAAGCCTTCGCCTTACGAGTTCCCGAAAGAAGACACAAATTTTATTACAGATGTAATAATCCACCAGAAGTATATACACAGATTAGTGGGTTTTCTTAATTGATGGACGGTGGCTTATATATGATAGAACACGAGTGTGTATCTGATGTGCGCATTGAAAGATGTGCATAATGTGCATATCAGATGCGCACTCGTTTTCTACCGTCCACAAAACCACCGTCCACCAATTTCGAAACCCACTATTATTCACTTACCAAGGCAAGCCACAGAAGAATTGGACCCAGTGGTTTTAGTTGTAAATCCAAGGGGGCATCTTATACACTCAGTTGCATTGAACCCTTCTTGATAGGTTCCTATTGGACATTTGTTGCATGGTTCAAGTCCTGTGCTAGAACTGTAGCCCGGCTGACACTTGTCTAAATTAACATGCAAAACATGAGATATAACAGTGAAACAGAAAGGTATAGGTTATTCGACTTTCCCCACCGTCAAGGCAATATTAGTATATTTTTATTTTATTGTGCCATGTTGATATTTTGCAGGTATGCCAAATGCTTCGATTAATATAATTTATATCTCATCTATGAATATTCATGAGCTATCAAGCTATATGATTGGTCGATGGGGGCAAACATGCTTTCATATATATTTCAACTAGTAAACAAGCCACCAAAATCAATTCGGTCTATTTTTCAATATACTCAACCGCGGTAGAAATGCACAACTGCGCACGCGCAGAACATGTGAAGCGGTCCGCGAAAACGTAAACAAAGATGGCGACGTACACGAAGGACTTTGTTGTCGGCCAGCTTTTGTTCAACCTATTGTTAATCGTTCATCCTGTGAAATGTTTGAATGGATAAAATTAGTTTGCTCACAAAAATGTCCTACTTTATAGAAGAACAAGTACTGCATTCCAGGAGAAAAATGTTGTTTAATAATCAGCTAGACGTAGTGTAGGCCTACTGACTGTGGAAGTGCAGCACTGTGCCGTGACTGAGTGGGTACCGACTGTCTGAGTGTGACAGTGAATGAATGTGACTGAGTACGGTTGAGCCGAGTATCTGAGTAAGTTGTAGTTTTTATCTCTTTTTAAGAGATATAAATCAAATATCCCGAACAGTTACTTCGAAAGTATATTGGAATTATAATTCTTCGGATGGGCTAGCAAAGAAAACTATTTTTCCTCGGGGGCTTCGCCCCTCGGAAAAATAGTATTGCTAGCCCATCCTCAGAAATATAATTCCAATATACTTTCTCAGAGCTCGGGATATTTGAATAATATATTACTGTCATTTACAATATATGCAGTCTATCGCGTTCAGCTAGTAGATCATTGTTTTCAATCCCTTCAACAAAAATAATCTTATGGTTTTCGGTCCTTTCACTCAGCTTCCTCCAATCTTTGAAACAATCTGCCTCAATGCATTTAAGACACAGAATCAAGTGAAAAATTCAAGTCCATATTTATTTGTCAAGTAGACTCAATTCAGCTTATGCAGCTCCCTCACACTATGTAGAAAACAGATGCAAACTGTTACTGATTTGTTAATTGTAAAATTTTTATTTTGTTAACTCAGTTTCTTCCTTAGTCTTTCTCTCTATTTCCTCCCCCCCCCCTAGGGACATAATTTGTGTTAAGCGGGTTACAAATGCTGTAGATTATTATTATTATTATTATCCTGTTGACATGATAAGATTGGTTATGCGCAAAGTTGCTCTGTTATGTAAGGCATGTTTACACAATGATATCTAGAATGGCAAAATACACTGCGAACAAATGGCTTATCTGTTTCACTTGTGATGCTAGTTATCATGTTGTTGTAAATCAAAAGGCCACCGCACACTACATGATTTTCCTTTGTCCGATCGTATGACTACTTTTGGAATACGGAAAAATGATATAGTACGTCGCTTGCGAGGTACTCGATATTTAATACTTCATCAAACACATCGCCGTTCTAAAATATGACGGATTCAGCGTAAGGTCATACAAATAAAAGTCGTATAGTGTGTGAGAGATATTAACGCATCTTACCAAGGCATTGAGACATATTTCTGGATCCGACATCAATAGTAGATTGTCCTTCGGGGCACGGCTGACATGTGTACTGGCCTTGTGTGTCTTGGTAAGTTCCAATCGGACATTGGTGACATGTCGCAGTTGTATTGTCATAGAAGAACCCAGCTCCACAGAGTACTGCAAACATAAAGGATGGCATTAGAATGGCGACAATATACAGCTAAAAATCATAATCTACATAGTTTATCAAAATAAGATATTTAAAAAAGTATATTATATTTGGACATATGAGATAAAGGGTTAATTTTCTGGCTATTGGGAATCAATTCATGAAATCAAAATTTCTTAAAGATAAAAGATAACAATAATTGTGTGTGCTTGAATATATGGAGCATGGTAAAGACTAGCAATACCCTAGATCTACGACGGTGTTTATCAACCAAAGGTAATAAGCACAGCGCTCTTTTGATTATGGTGTTCAGAAACGTTTTTTTTAAGTTGTAGGTTTGTGCTTTTCCGAACAAAGGATCTGCTAGAAACAGGTAATAAGCGGGATAAAATCTTAGGTTTGTTTTATTGGCGTTTAAACCCCTACCACGGAGTGCGTGTATTTTTTTTTAATTTCTGAAAAGCTGTACGCAAATAAAGACCATTCGGATCTTCACAGTAACCGACCTTTAGTTCTCACAACCGCGGGTCGAAATGCCCCTGCGCAATGTTAAAGTCGATTTTGACTTTTCGATAGGTTGACTAGCATAACCTACCATGAAAACCTTAAGAAATAATAATAATAACAATGAGACATGGATCTTATACAGCGCATGCTCAAGGCGATCAGAGCAAATTAATTGAAGTGATGAAATTCAAGGTAATGAAAATCAAAAGACACCCTCAAATAAAAAAAGTCGGAGGGTCTTAAGGGCAATTTAGACAGCTTCAAACGAAATTTTTATGGAGGGAACGGAGCATCAATTATTGAAATCAGAAAAATCGATACAAACACATGCGTATGTGGAATAGAAATATGCAGTATATGCAATCGAAATGTGCAAACACATTAAAGGTAAATCTGGTCTTCCACAAGCTGTAATATTCTAACATGATATACTCTCATTTATTATCTATGGAAGCAGTTACATTCACTACTTTGAATATCTTACCACATCGATAGACGTCGTTGTTAGATGTGAATGGGGGATCACATGTCAGTTCTACATATTCATAACTGAATGAGTCCCCATCTAGTTCTAGTTCGAGACCATCAACAGAAGAATTCAAATCCAATTGATCATCCTCAATAAGAGTATCCACTAGACCGATCAGCTTAGTTTCAGCTTCTAGGGCGGCGTCAAAATCAGACTCATCGTCACTAACGTTCAAGTTAATTCCAACGCTGAACTCGATGGTTATCCTGGGTGGCAAATTAACAATTTGATTGATTTGCATCAGCAATCAGACAATCACACATAGATGGTATATATACGACACTTGTTTTGTAAGAGATATGGACATTTACAGCGTGACGGAAGTGACATGAATGTTGAAACGCCTTTTGGATGAAAAGGAAATTTGGTCACATAGTTGTCAAGAACAAGCTTTTCCTTGTAGAATAACTGACATGATACGAGAATGTCATGAGCATATTTTTTAGAACTATCTTTAACGTTATGGTTTGAAAGAGGTTCATCGTGGTGAAGAATAATTGAAGAAAGTTGATCAGTTGATCATCCTGATCAACTTTCTTCAAATATCTTTAACGTGGTTTCAAACTTTGTATGTACCGGATTAAAAACATACTCAAACATATCTGCTATAAATCAATTAAATCATCAGGACATGTATGTCTGTTTAGATGTGTGATGGTTGGTACTACAAAATCATGTTTATTTTGTTGGAATTGTCCACATCTCACACATCTTTTCATGTAAAATAATAATTTTGTCAATTTTTTGGACGGCAACAAGTATGCGTGTTTTAACGATGTGATTTAAATGAAATGTTAGTGTCATCGCGTGCTTCTCCATATTGAAGTATCACAAGAAATGTCGAGAAAATCGGAACTTTATTATGCACACAGTTTTCACAATAGAATTGTATTACTCAACGGTTATTAGTTTTCAAAGGAAATATATTTTGTTGCAATATAACATTACCTAGTCTTTTATAATAATAAAATGAAGGCTCTGAGAGATTCCTCCATTTTACCACTCTGGATCCGTGTATTCAATGGAAATAACGTTTTTGTAATAACATAATGTTGAAGATGTCTATACGATACAAAAATGATGTCACCAAATGAAAGATTTGCACACGTACAAAATATGATAGGTAGCAGGTAGTGTGCTCTTATTTAAGACTTAATCACACCTTTTCATTTATAGCCAGCATCTACGCGGCGTTCATAAAATGTGAATAAAAAATATTTTAAGGTGCGTATACGTCGAGAGCGAGCCGAACACATTTGTACGTCATCGGAATCCTCACTTTCACTGAGAATCGTTAACAGAAAAGTCTGTCCCAAAATATTGTTTATGCCGCAGGAGGTGACAAATTAGATGAAGAGAACAAAACAAATTTGAGAAAAATTGGATAATCAATAAGAAAGTTATTACTGTTTAACAATTTGGACACATTGACTACTGATGACGTCACAGATGCACAATTGACCATGTCACTTAAAGCCCAAGTAAAGTTTTGGTAATAGCGAATATCCTTATAGCGAATATCCTTATTGCCAAATTTTGTCTTTAAATCTTTATCAAATGAAATATAGTATCATGAACATATTGCACAAAAGATTGTGCGAAAAATGAACAAGTTTTGGAAAGCTTTATCCTAAAATGTGCAAAATATTTTAGTGTCGGAGGACACGACACTGAAATAATTAAAATTTTTCTTTTTTGATAAAGGCCAGCTTGTCATGCACATCATTGGATGAAAATTTTAGAATTCTATTGTTTTGTATACTATTTTATCATTCTATTGTCAAATTTTGGAAACAAGTTTTTGTATGCCCGATAACAAGCAAAATATTGTATAACCAAAAGAGGATGCTAAATATGATTTAACGGTCAAATTCAAATTTTCAAAAGAATCAGTTTGTAAAAAACTATGTTGTGGTTTCAAAATGTGTATAAGTTATATGTCATGAAAAACGTCCTGAAAATTCACATTTCATAATCTTTACCAAAACTATAATTGGGCTTTAAACCCCCTTCAAGTACGATTTCTTGATGACAATAACCATAGGGTATCTCCATGATATATAGAGGTCCTATTTGCATGTTTGAATTAATACAACTTTTGTATTTTCAGGAGAAATAATGGATTTTGCATCATATTATGTAAATGAAAAGATGGTTAACAGTGCAAACAAAACGCGATCAAATTGGCAACATCCCTGAAAAGAAAAAACAAATCATGACATTTTTTTTTTTTTTTTACTATCCGCCCGATTTTCTTCAAACCATTTTTTCTGCTAGTATCAAATAGATATTATTTCTTGGGTAGACACCTCTTTTAGGAATACACTATAGTTACTCACTGAAAGGTAGAAGACCTTCTTTCTCTTCGCATCCCCGTAAAGTAGTGTTGAGAATGCACCCCTTCCTCAATATCTCCCCCTATTTCACGTCTTCGTCTTTGTGTTGGACCACATGTCACTTGAACATTGTCAACAGTGCAGTTATCTTGTGGAGTGCAAACGCTAGCATAGCTAGAATCTAAGAAGAGTGTGAGGAATGCTTGAGCGATTTCCTGGTTTGTTTCAGTTGTGCCACAAGACCCACTGAAGTATAGCAACGAACTTGGAAGATTAACCCTACTTCCACTCCTGGATACTGTAAAAATGAAATCGATAAAATTAAAACATGACATCTTTTTAACATTATAATATTTATGTGCGCACAGATCGACTACCCCACTCCCTGCCACACTAGTATGAATACTAATATGACAGACGCAATAGGGAATCAAACCCAATTAAGTTGATTGCATCGTGACAACATCAAACAAATTTAATGAAGATTCAAGTTTAAAGAATCTACTATACCATATTTTTGTTTGGAAGTGTAGGTACACCCTTGTGGGCTTTCACGAGCTTTTCGGTGTTAGAAGATGACGGATCCTTTCCTGGAAAACTTGTGAAAATCTATATTTTAGTTAATGATTGTCCTCAACGACTGCTTTGTTCTATATAAAAACTAAAGTTATTCAAATTTGTAAAACTTTCGACAAGGTAAAATCCAAAAGTAGTCTAGGGAGGCGTTTCACCAAGATAAGAAAGTCTTTACGTACGACTTTACGTTCGAATGGTATCCCTTCTTGCGCGTAATCATTCATAATATTGCGCGCATTCAGCGCAAGAAGGGATACCAGCCGAACGTAAAGTCGTGCGTAAAGTTTTTCTTATCTTGGTGAAACACCTCCTAGGTCTTTCCTCTTTGCAATGAATTATACTAAAATTTCAGCTACGGTACACTGTATAAGAATCCGACAAACCAGAGTATAAAATAATAAGTGTTAATTGCTGACTTGTTATGAAAGTTATTTACATGGAACACCTATAAAAAACGAAGAAAATTTTTAAAAGTGCGAAAATGCATCTATTTGTTTATTCATCCTGTTGTATATATTCCTTAGGTTTCATGAATATATACATTTAATCCTTAGCATTTTCGATAAAATTATCTTCAGATTTATTTGATTATTTTCATCATTATATGCAACATCACCTCTAACCGTCTCATAGTGGGAAAGCCCCTCCCCCAACCCCCTTCTCCTGCCCCAAACAAAAATTGTGGATAAACGACTCCGTCTCGTCCAAAATGTGTCATATACTTGATCCGCACCAAGCCGGACTTATTTTTAGTTATTATGAAGCATTCGATTTCATTCGTCCACGTCACAGTCACATTCGACCACAAGCAAAGGTCAACCTTTGTCAACTGCTCTCATTCTTCCACTCCAAAAATCAGTTCAATTTCAGTCAACTAGTTCCAGATGAGGTCACAATAACATCGACTGTACACAAGAGGCACGCGCTCGTCTATGGGATCGTCACAGATCATTGAGTGGACGGGAGAATAGAGAAATGCTCGTCATAGATTGGGAGGACTCATCATAGAATAATCACACCCGTGACGTAACAATGCACATGTGCGTGCAAAATGTACTTCCGGTAGACTGTGACTGTGACTGTGACGAGTGAAATCGAAACATCCACATTATGGCTCAACAATTACATTCTGCACTAGAACGTACCGGAGCAGTCGGGCACTGTATTGTGAGGACTCCATGTCCCCGAGAGTCCACAAATGTACTGATGAGGGATGTAAAGGTTTGATCTCGGAATATCAAACTTGTCATTACAGAACATACTGCAGAATTCTCCATGGGACCAGCCATCACAAGCCAGGGCACCATTTTCCGGAGGCCTCAAAGGTTGACAAGGAATACCTAAACAGGAAGAAATTGAAGAAAAAAATATTACATATACCTGTATATCTGAATCAATTGCAATGACGCAAACCCTGGATGTGCAACAGATGTCACATTTAAAAAAGACTTTGGTTGCACCATGTGGTGTCATTCAAGTTCAAGTTCAATTTTTGTTCCACAAATAAAAACAATCATAGAATAATACATGTAAAGAAACGATACCAAACAATACAATGTAAAATGAAAGATATAAAGCAATACAAAATTATTTAGTATAAGTATGTATAGAATTAAAAAAAAAACACTAAAAAGGTACTTGACATCATCTTCCTTCTATTTTTTTAACATATTGTTCATTTCATTTAAAACAACTTTTTTTTTAGGGATAAAGGGATATATTTCAAGATATATTTCTAAAAAGGATTGAGAAAAATATCGAGAACGACGAAAAACAAACAAACAAAAAAACACGACGTTCCGAATTGACATAATAATAGCTGCCATTAAACTGAATGAATAATGTAATATGACCAAGAAAGGGGCAATCAGCACACATTACAAATGCCAGATAAACATATGATTTTAATACAGAGAAAAAAATAACAAATCACGGATACTTACTTCTGACGCTGATGATGAAACTACAAGTAGTTGTTTTTCCATTATCTGTGTTTGTAGCTTTGCATTCTATCAGGTGATCTCTGTCAACAGCTAGAGCAGCCATACCGTCATCATATGTACATGTGATGTCCAGTGGATCGCCTGTAGGTTCGTAGAACTGCGGTGGATCCCACGTGACAAGTTTTTCCGTTTCACTTGAATACTCCACAGTATCGTTGGGACAAAACATCAAAATGGGATATAGCTCATCTGAATAGTTATGGAGTTGGAAATAATTGTCGACAAGAATTACTTCTATGAGATGATACGATAGATATATGATATGTATATATTTACTATATAGGATGAACTTCAGATTAATACAAGGATATATTCGACAAAACGACACCAAAACTAGCATCGTACTTGTCGTCTTTTCAATATTTCAAAAATTGAACATCTTCTTAGTTTTATGTGATCTTTAGAGGAGTTTGTTTTAGATATACTACCAACTATATATTCTAATTTTTGGTCTCAGATACCATTTTAACTCCCATAAATAGTTACCATAGACGATAATGTATAATTTGAAGGATAAGGACTATATCACCCATGGCGAAGCCTATTACGCCTGAGAATGATTTATTACTCGAGAAAAAAAACCTGTAAAAAATGCATTTTGCCACATTTCCCAGAGCCCAGTCACAACATTTCCGCATGAAGAAACACGAGTTGGCGAGTCGTCTGTACACGTGTGTAGAAATCGGCTTGACTGTAGTGAAGTCCACGTGGTTGTGCATTTCAATATTTCGTCTCTTCTTCTGAATAATTCACACAATATGTATTTCAAGGTGTGAAAAAAATGTTCCGGGTAGGCTAATAGTGCTTATAAAGTACGTAAATATGTTGGGGCCGATTGAATAAAGCAAAGACATGAAAGAGACAAGACATTGTTCATTGATATCTTTTATCCCAGAGTCGTCAACAATCACCGTTAAATCCGTTCCACGAAGGGATGCTAGCCTGCTCGTTTAGCCAAAGTTTAGCCATATTCCTAGGATACGTGATGGTTGTATTTAAGCATATTAGTCATAATTTCAAACGAAATGCGGAATGGTTTTCGGAATTCCACTACAGCAATTTTTTTTTAAATATAGAAATCGATTATGAGCAATACAAATGCTCATCATTCTATGTCCAATGACAAACATATCATTTGGTTGTACCCTCGAGAGTCACCAACAAACAATAGGTTAGGCACCCCGATTTCGTTAGTCTAAAGATCAGACCTCTGACAGCCATAGAATTGTTACATAATAAACTTTTACTTGATTTTCATCCCAGATCTTGCTAAAGGGACAACAAATATTGTTCGTCTTAGACTATTCTCAAATGCTTTGCCTACTTGTATCGGATGTAAGGGGACAACAAACATTGTCCTTCTGAAACCATTCTCAGTTGCTTTGCAAACTTGGAATAAAAGAAAAGGGACAACAAATATTGTCCTTCTAGGGCCATTTTTAAATGTCCCTTTACTTCTGATAGTCGGTAAAGCTCGGTAAAGTCGGTAAAGCATTTGAAAATGGTATCAGATGGACAATATTTGTTCTCCCTTTACTTCTGATACAAGGAGGCAAAGCATTCAGAATGCCTATCAGAAAATTACATTTGTTGTCCCTTTAATTCTACTCCAAGTATGCAAAGCATTTGAGAATGGTCTCAGAAGGACAATATTTGTTGTCCCTTTACTTCTATTACAAGGATGGAAAGTGTTTGACAATGTTTTCAGAATGACAATATTTGTTGTCCCTTTACCTCGGAAACAAGGGACAACAAAGATTGTCCTTCTGAGACCATTTTCAAATACTCTGCATACTTAGATCAGAAGTAAAGGGCCAACAAATATTGTCCGTCTGAAACCATTTTCAAATGCTCTGCATACTTGGATCAGAAATCTTTAGAAAATTATATTTGTTGTCCCTTTACTTGTGGTACAAGTAGACAAAGCATTTGAGAATGGCTTTTAGGAAGTTTTATATTTGTTGTCCCTTTACTTCTGATCCTTTCTTCAAGTGTCCCTCAAATTTTCATGCTAGGCAATTTTTTTCATTCTCTTGTGAGGGACGATAAATGTTTACTCTGCTTTTCACGTAAGGCAATTCATCTCCCGTTCTCAAAAGGACCATGCATGTCGTCCCTTTCCCAATGTTTTATCGATTTGTGAGGGACAAATAAATCTTGTTCCGCTACTTTCCATGCTATGCAATTTGGGTTCTGTTCTTTTGTGAGGGACGAAAATGTGGTACCTCTGTAGTTTATCTCCCGTTCTCGAAGGGACCAAAAATGTCCCTTTCTCCAAGTGTCCCTCAACTTGTCATGCTAGGCAATTTTGTTTTTCCTTCTCTTGTGTGGGACGATAAATAATGTCCCTCTGCTTTTCATGTTAGGCAATATATCTCCCATTCTTAAAAGGACCATAAATGTTGTCCCTTTTTCCATGTTTAATCGGTTTGTGAGGGACAAAAAATATTCTCCGGCTACTTTCCATGCAATGAAATTTGTGTTCTGTTCTCTTAAGGACCATAAATGTCGTCCCTTCTTCCATGGTTTATCACTTTGTGAGGGACAAAAAAAAATATGTCCCGCTACTTTCCATGCTATGCAATGTGTGTTCTGTTCTCTTGTGAATGACGAAAAATGTTGTCCATATGCAATTCACCCCCTGTTCCCGAAGGGACAAAAACATTTTTTGTTGTCCCTCACAAGCAACAGAAGACAAATTGCATAGCATGGAAAGTTGAGGGACATTAATGGAGAAAGGTACATTTTTTGGTCCAAATTGCCTTACGTGAAAAGCAGAGGGACAACAATTTTCATCCCTCACAGGAGAACAAAACACAAATTACAGAGCATGGAAAGTAGCCTGAACAATTTGTTTTGTCCCTCACAAACCAACTAAACATGGAGAAAGGGACGACATTCATGGTCCTTTTGACAACGGGATGTAAATTGCAGAGGGAGAACATTAATCGCCCATCACAAGAGGACAGACACAAATTACATTGCATGGAAAGTAGCAGGAACAATATGTTTTTGTCCCTCACAAACCGATAAAACATGGAGAAATTGACGAAATTTATGGTCTTTTTTAAGAATGGGAGATTAATTGCCTAACGTGAAAACCAGAGGGACAACATTTATCGTTCCTCACAATAAAACGGAAAAAATGCCTTGCATGAAAAGTAGCGGGACATGATTTATTTGTCCCTCACAAACCGATAAAATATGGAGAAATGGACGACATTTTTTGTCCTTTTGAGAATAGGAGATAAATTGCAGAGGGACAACATTTTTCGTCCCTTACAAGAGAACAGAGCACAAATTGCATAACATGGAAAGTAGCGGGACAAGATTTTTTTGGTACTTCACAAACCTATAAAACATGGAGAAAGTGACGAAATGTATGTTCCTTTTGAGAACGGGAAATAAATTGCCTAACGTGAAAAGCAGAGGGACAACATTTATCGTTCCTCACAATAAAACGGAAAAAATGCATTGCATGAAAAGTTAAGGGACACATGGAGAAAGGACGACATTTATGTTCCTTTTAAGAATGGGAATTAAATTGCCTAACGTGAAAAGCAGAGGGACAACATTTATCATCCCTCACAAGGAAACATAAAAAATGCCTAGCATGAAAAGTTAAGGGACAACATTTATCGTCCCTCACAAGAGAACGGAAAAAATTCATTGCATGAAAAGCTAAGGGACACATGGAGAAAGGGACGACATTTTTGGTGCTGTTGAGATTGGGAGATAAATTGCGGCATGAAAAGTTGAGGGACACTAATTGGAGAAAGGATCAAAAGTAAAAGGACGACTGATATTGTCCGTCTGAGACTATTTTCAAATACTTTGCCTACTTGTACCAGAAGTAAGGGGACAACAAATATAATTTTCTAAAAACCATTATCAAATTATTTGCCTACTTGTGTCTGAGGTAAAGGGACAACAAATATTGTCCCTCTGAGACCATTTTCCAATGCTTTGCATACTTCGATCAGAAGTAAAGGGACAACAAATATGATTTTCTATAAACCATTCGCAAATGCTTTGTCCACTTGTATCAGAAGTAAGGGGGACAGCAAACATTGTCCTTCTTGGACCATTCACAAATGCTTTGCCTACTTTTAAAATAATTTAAGGGACAACAAATATAATTTTCTAAAACCATTCCAAAGTGCTTTCCCTACATGTACCAGAAGTAAAGGGAAAACAAATACAACTGTCTAGAAACTATTCTCAAAGGCTTTGCCTACTTTTACCAGAGGTAAAGGGACAACAAATATAATTTTCTAAAAACCATTCTCAAATTCTTTACCTCTGAGACCGTTTTCAAATGCTCTGCATACTTCGATCAGAAGTAAAGGGACAACAAATATGATTTTCTAAAGACCATTCGCAAATGCTTTGTCCACTTGTATCAGAAGTAAGGGGGACAACAAACATTGTCCTTCTGGGACCATTCATAAATGCTTTGCCTACTTGTAAAAGAACTTAAGGGACAACAAATATAATTTTCTAAAAACCATTCTCAAATTCTTTGCCTACTTGTGTCTGAGGTAAAGGGACAACGAATATGGTCATTCTGATACCATTTTCAAGTTCTCTGCATACTTGGATTAAAGGTAATGGAACAACACATATCGTCCTTATGAAAGCATCGTCAAATGCTCTGCCTACTTGTATCATAAGTAAAGGGACAACAAATATTGTCATTGTGAGACCATTCTCAGAAGTTTTGCCTTCTTGTAAAAGAAGTTAAGGGACAACAAATATAATTTTCTAAAAGCCTTCTCAAATGCTTTCCCAACTTGTAATCAGAGGTAAAGGACAACAAACTTTCTCTCTTTGAAAACATTTAGAAATGCTCTATCTACATGTACCAGATGCTTTATAGGAAGGTTGTTTTTCCTACCATTCAACCAGGTAGAACGTTTAACAAACATTAGGCAAACGGTCCTACTGTTTACTCTTGTTTATGTCAAGGAAACCCCATCCAACATGGGAAAATGCCTTTTTGACAATTTTTTAGAATAAAATCCTGTTTAGTTGTTTCCCTTTTAAATAGTTTATATTCTGTTATTCATTGAAATGTATACCAGCAAGGTAAAATAGAAGTATCTCAGGAAAAATTCTCTAATCTCTTTTCCCCATAGACATTACACATGCAGATCCTTATATCCTTCCGTTACCAGACACTACCAAATATTCTGCACTGTATGACTTATTGACTAATTTGAAAGTGAAGTAAATCGAAAGATAGCTGAAACTATAGGGAGTAAAATATATACCTTTTAAACAAGAATAACTTTAGAAACTTCATTGAATTTGTGTAAATACTGATTACCCCCAAATAGGTGTTCATTGTGTATATAATACTCTCAAAATGCGTCACGGTTAAAAAAAACACTTTATCACCTTGAACGTAAACAGGGAAAGAGCAGGTCACATTATTCCTTGCGTTGTCGATGAACGTGTAGCTGAACATCGTGTCTGTAGTTACGTTGTAGGGAGATGCTAAATCAGGCGGTGATGTCAAGACATTAAGATTGGTTCCATCAACAGAATCAGTTGCCGTTGGTGGGGTAAATGTCACTTCGACACCCCAGACGTCTGTTCGGGTCACAGCAATTGGAGGAGTGCAGTACGTCAGCGTTGGTTTGGTTAAATCTGGGAAATTATTCAATTTGAATTAGAATAATAACAAATTTTGACCGAATCGATAACATTGATATTTCGGAACAACCCTAAATCCATGTCTCTACAAAAATACCTCCACGGCCTTTTCCTTTTATATCTAATAATCTCTTCCTACCTGTATTCACAAAAAAATTATGATTAAAACGAGCCCTAAAGCTACAGTATTTTTCCCCAAAAAAGATCGGCCGTACTTCCCCTAGTTTGGCATTTCCTCGTATAATTTACTTGTTCAACGGTAAGAGGATTGAAAAGGGGAATACGTCGGGAGCAATTATGGAATCTTCGGTTTGATACAGCAGATGATCTGAGAAAATCATGCCGATAAACACTGTTAATGGGCTTCCCCCATGAGATGTTATGACTCACCAAGACACTGTAAATCCTGGGATCGGTTACAGCTCACTCCGCTCCAATGGCCATCGTCGCCACAGACGATCGGTGAGGGATCACCATGTAGATCGAGACCAATAGGGCAATATGGTGTGCAGCTGGTTCTGACGTTGACTCCGCTAGAATAGGTGCATAAAGGCGGGTTTATGTTCACGTCCTCGGAAAGTACGAGTGGACAGCACTTGATGGCTGTATGAGCGAGAGAGAGAGAGGTATGTTGGATATGAAGAAGGTATTACAAATAGAATGAACATGATATAAACTATTTTCGAAAAATAAAGTCGGTCGATGGACAATATATCAGATTTCCATGAATTGAAATATGCTGACTCAACAATCACTAGCCGGTTCTGATTTGAATAGAAATACAAAGGAGCATTGAATTGGTGTGTGACTTAATCTTCAGAAATTGTTTCTTTCCTGTTAATTCTATTTTGCTATCATAATGTCCTGGTTTTAGAAGATTTTGTCACTTTGTAATTTGTGTTAAAGCCTTAAGAGAGATGAACGCTCTCGTCCCCTTGAAAATCATGTACCAGCACTAAAGGGACAACATTTCTTGTCTGTCCGTTCAACTTCGTGTACTTGTCTCAAATGGACAAAGGATCTCCTCTTTAAAGGACGGAAGATCTCATCACTTTGTATATTTGTGTATCATGCGGCCTCACAGGGACCTAAAATGTCGTCCAGTTGTACTTCATGGTCCAGCATCATAGAGACAAAATATCTCCATATCCATTTGCATTTCCAGCTTTAAAAGGATGAAATATCTCGTCCTTTTGTACTTCAGATTCCAAAGGGCCGAATGATTCCGTCTCTTGTCACTTCATATTCCATCATCTTGAGACTCGGGGGGGGGGGGGGGGGGGGGCAAGAGATCTTTAGTCAGTCTTTGAGTAGCCGTTAAACACGGCCACATCGATGTGTTGGCAATTTACCTTTGCATCTGACACCATAAAAGCTACTGATTTAGAGACTAATAATGAAATACGACTGGTGTTTTGTTAATTACATTCTTGCTTCTAAAAATTACAAGTCACTAATTCCATACCTTCGCATTTTGGAGTTTCTTGAGCAAACCAGGAAGTTGTCGATCCATCAAATTCACACGTGATCTGGCTACTACCAGTTAGGCGATAGCCAGTATCGCATGTTAGATTACATTCCGCACCCCATATTGTGTCACAGACCCCTTCGAATAGGGCATAGGATGGTAGGAGATATGATCGGCACCTGTGAACTTTACCAAATATACATTGTAGTTATAAGAATTTTCAGTGCACGTGCAACACCAAAACTTTCGTAGACTAGTATAGTATTCTGTCAGTCTCTTGTCTTCTTTTCGTCTTGTAAATGCGGAAAAAATGTTAAATGAATAAATAAACAATCCCTTCGAAATGCATAATCCATTGTTTCCTATGCATTACCATTTTTAATCTTATTCATAATTATTCTAAATCCAATTTGTTTTGGCCCCTGGGCTGTTCTTAATGTATTTTTTAAATAAAATGATTGCATATAAGCCACGTAAAAATTCAGTTCATATTTATTTTCTGTGCATGGGATATTTGCTCAATATATTACTCTATTCATATTTTCGGAAGTGTGGCCTAGTAAAGGAATTACCTCGTAAAACCATGCACGCTTTAAAAAAAGGAAATATTTTTACATTTTTGTTCTGTATTAGATCTTAAATGTTTCTAAAATGTACCCGCACGTTTCACAGTAACTGTTTTCAGGCACCATTTAGAACATTGTATTTTACATGAAGCGGTTTTCAAAGTTGGTTAACAGAAGCTTGAAGTTTGTGGACGGTGTATAACGAGTGAGCATAGGTTGTGCGCAGTGAAAAACAAGTGCGCAGCAGATTTGCGCATCTGATACTACTTCTACCGTCTTCAAGCCTCCAGCAACCGAAAACATTGTATATAAATGCCCGGAAAACCATGTAAACTGCTTATATTTCTTTTTTTGTGTGTGTTATCTCACCTACAACCGTAACATCAAATGCACACGTTCTCTCATTTCCAGCTTCATCAACTGCTAGGCACCTAACATCGTAGTCACCTTCTCCCAAAAGCCCCTGATTCAAGTCGCAGGTGATATTAGGTTTCACACCACTGTTATCCGTTGCCGTTAGATCCCATGAAACGTTTGCGACAATCTCCCCACGTGGAGGGTTGAATGGGAGGTACCGAGGACAAGAGGAAAACGCAGGACTTTGTATGTCTGTGAAGATGCACAGAAGTAAAAACGGATTAACACAGGTATCCACATTACTTTTCTAATTTACAAGTTATTGATTTAATTTTTTTTGGATTTATATTATACTCACTGGTGAATCCAATCACCGGACACTTTAAAATTTCACAATCAATCAGCTTTTTCCAAATATTGGTGCTATATGAATCATAAAAATAAATTGATTTTTTTGTCTCATTATTTAAAGTATTCCGCAAATTTCCATAATTGCTGCACTACAATTTATGTAGGTACGCGATGTCAATACACCTCCCTTATTATCACACTGTCCGATAATTTTTACTATATAACTATCACTATAATGTTTGTAAACAGCATTAAAAAACTAAATTATTTAAAGAATCATAATTTATGATGTAGACATTTAACGTGGTTAAAAAGGATGGCACTGTTACAAAAATGAAGTCATTTTATGCTATATAATTTACTGTATAAATGTGAAAAAATAAAATTTAGATACATTATTTTGCATATGGTTTTTGTATAACTTATCATGTTTGTTATCATTGTCCATACTGTAGTTTTTTTTTAATTTTATTTCATTCTTAATCCAAAGTATATACAAGTATTTATATACCGAGATTACTATTTGAGGGCGATTTTACTGACTTGATAGCACAAACTATTTTTCCTTATTTTATTCCATGTTTATATGATTTAAATATTGGTAATAAATTATTGATGAAGTGAAATAGTATACAAATATATACTGTTATGAAATGTTCTGGTTAAAACTATGAGCCCGATGTGCCTGCAAAAGTACTATTTGCTGAGGGGCGCAGACCCGAAGCAAATAGTACTTTTGCAGGCACAGAGGGACCATAGTTTTAATCCAGAACCTTGAATGAACACAGTATATATTTGTTTTATATATTGGATTTGTAAAAATGATAAAATAATGGAGTTCAAACTTACCACTTGATGATCTGTACCACGTGATCATTCAATAAAAATTTGCAACGCGAAACATCCGTTCCGTATAGTAAAACGTTTACTATATAAGAAAACTTGCACCTAAATACAGGTATTTAATCAAAATATTCCATTGAAATATCAGTTAAACTGAAAACACTTAACTAAAATGTGATTTCATGTTTTTTTTACCGCACTAGTCTGCCACTTCTTTCATTTTCATCACAACAACATCAGCTGGCTGGCTCGCACATGCACACTCAGCAGCTCGGCTCCACGCAGCGCAGTGCAATCACATTCACCGAGTCACACACTCAGTTGCTCGGCTCCAAGCAGCGCAGCGCAATCACCGAGCCACACACCGGCAGTTGGCCCGCAATTGCGACACAAAACTTCTCGGTTTTCACTCATTTTTAACACCTTGTATCGAATATCAGCTTTATATTATTACAATTATTTTTTCATCCTGAATATCCATCTTATAAAAGGATTATCGCACTTTCCCTTCGTTGTATAGCGAATGTGCTCTGATATCTCGGTTTCTTCCCATCGCATGCACATTGCACATTTGCCTCCGGCTCGTGTGCATGCAGTGTGTGTGTGGCATGCTCACAAGAAACCTTGATGCAGTGCACATTCGCTATACAACTCAGTGTCATGCAATATCGAACTCCGTGTGCACAAAGTTCATCGCACAGATTTCATCGCACAGAGTTCATCGCTCGCTATTCCGTAAATAGTACAAAAGACTATTTACGGATTTTATCCGTAAATAGTTCTTCGATTCTAAGATAGTTGGTTTATTTTTAATCATGTGACATTCATTAAACCAATCAATGAACAGAGATAAATGTATCCAGTATATAATTTATAATATGTTAGACATCGTGAAAGAGGAGTTATTACTACAAAATTTCAAAAGTTAAATGGTATGAAACTTATTATGATATAAGACGCCAATAAGTGTTACGAATTTACAAAAAGAATATACTAAACTCTAAATACTAAATCCCAAATGTCTAGCAAATATAATCATGAGTTTCTTCTTCTTCTTCGTCCGATTTCGTTCAAAACTTCTGTTTGTCTAATTGTGTGCCTTCAATCAAAACAAAATGTTTTTTATGTGGAGTTATCGTTGAAGTGTTAATATGATAAATGTTCTTCATAGATTTTATCCCAAAGACCCCAGCAAACCAAACACGGCACGGAATTTACGCAGTATCTTGGTTGTAATTGGTCTGCGCGCTCCTCCGCGCAAAGGATGTTTAACCATTGGCCAATCGCGGGGAGACATCCCGTTAAAACCGTGCCGTGATGCCGTGCCATGCTTGATATTCCCGGGCCTTACCTCTGCAAGTTGTGGACGACGGCTGTCCAGGAACCCACTGTCCATTTCCCTGGCATGATAACACGGACAGGTGCGGTGGGTAAAGTTGATATCCAGTTCTATTACATGACATCACACACGACTGTCCGAAGACGGGATCAGATGTACATGCATCCGGGGTGACTCTTCCTCCCTCTGGAATTTGTATTGCCGAACAGGAGGTGGCTGAGTTGTCGGCAATAGAGTAACGAGAGAAAGCAATATATACTGATAATACAAATGACAATAAGAATGATAATAAAAACTACGATTATAATAATCATAAGAATGAAGCAAGAGGCTTTTTTTAACGAAAATTCTTTATAAATGAGAAATACGAGAAAAGCGTATACTGCTTACCAAATCCCTCAAAATGTCACACCTTATATCCCATAGCGACTTCTGGCTTCATCTAACTAACTCCAAACCTGCTAAATATCAACAGTGACTGCGCGAATATAGGGCCAGCGATCGTGAATTGCGCTATAAAATAATACGTTATTACATTGATCATCGCCACTGATAATAAGAGAATATTAAGAACCGCAGATGGTGCTATGCAGTTTTCATCGTAAACAAGGCATGTTAAAAAAGACATGTGAGTCGGGATACCCACTTCCGGTTGCGTCCATACGTGGATGTGCATTTCCCTTTGCCAGGGTGTAAAACGAAGATTACGTTTGTTTTACTTGTTTTACACTTAATTTTAAACAATTCCTGATATCATTCAGTTCTATTGTCTTCTATGATGCAGCATAAAGTACCTCCGATGAAAAGTCGGCAATTTCCAACTAATTGACGTCGTAGAGCACCTGAACGCTATACCGGGTAATTTGGTTACAGATTACCTTCATTACAATTCACAATTGTAGATTATTTCGCCCCTTACGTATCTTACCTTCGCAGGTGAAATTGTCATTGGTCCATGTCTCGTCTGCCTGGCAGCTTGGCATGCTATAACCAACTCCGTCAAAACCATACAAGCAATAGAAGAAGCACTGTGTCCCTAATATTTCTGTTGCTGGTGGATCGTTGAAGCAGCCGGATTTAACAGCGTTATCAGGTGTATCCAACGCTGGACAAGTCTTGGCTATCAAAAAGTAACGAACAAATAACATGAAATGCATTAGAAGGGCCTGTATCTTACAAGATGCAATTAAACCTACGATTATATTAATTTCTCTAGCAAAGTCTCTATCTAAACACGTTACAGACACGAAGCAGAACTGCCGTTAGGAGACTTTTAAGAGTGGTGTTGATGCATGATGAATCATGGTGGTGTTTCACCTAATCGTACTTTAAAGTAAAGCACGACTTTAAGAAAGACTAAAGTAGTTAACGAGTGTGGTACGTGTCTGATACTCAATCATTCAGTCCAAGAACTAATACCAGTCGTGCGTAAAGTCCTTCCTAAAGTCTTTCATAACTTGATGAAATACCTCCCTGGTTCTCTTTACTTCAGATATTGCATGAAGACTAGTTATATGCATTGATGGTTCTCGCATTAATGACTCGTGCAAGGACATCGTTGCATATCCGCCTCGGCAGGAAAGATGACAACCCCTATATAATATTAGTATCGAGTAATTGCGTTCGACTAACCATTGGAATAGAATTAAGTTTTTGAATGGATAAATTAATGCCATCACCTCGAAAAACTATTTTTACTCATCACTAACTGTTTTATCTTGAGCATAAAGTGTTGGGTTATTCTAAATTGCTTTTCAATAACTAGTTTTTACCCTTCATGTTATAAAAATAAAAAAGAAATCGTGGTTACCTGATGAATACAAATTAAAATGCATCGATGCAGATGACAACTGTGATCCAAATATTTAAAAAAAAAAAGTAGAAGAACAAAAAAGGCTTTCTGAAATACGATGTTTTAAGTTTATATCAAAATCCAAATTGCTCTGTAGTAAGCAACGTACGGTCCATTACCATAATTTGTTGATAAAGTTGCATTCTCTAAAATGTACACGTTATCAGTTGAAATAAATATACTGTACCAGATAACGGCTATATACTGGTGTGTATCTGAAAGGTTGTATATGATTTATACCGACATGATACAGATCAGTAAAAAACATGTAGCTCTATAAGCTATTAAAGACTGGGTCTGCCCTAGACATTTTCTGTAAGGATTAAAAGCAATAAAATCAGACGAATACATCAACAAAGATTAAAGCAAATTGGACCAGGATTAAGAAAGCTATAAACATTTTAATGTTATTACCAAACAATTGTTTGTCATGCCAATGACAACGTTGGATAGCATAATCTACCAGCGGCTTACTATATCTTGCTCTAAACACCCTTTTTTATGTTTAACGCAAAAAAGTTTAATTTCGTCGATATAATCATGGGTACGGATACTGAAATTAAAAAAAAAAACATCAGCATTAAGGGGATTAAAACGAAATCTTAAAACAATAAGTTATACATGAAATATGTTTACTGACAGGAAGTGAATGACATACGTCGTGCCACGTGACAAAAAAAAATCACGTGTTATGACGTATGACGTAGAGTGATATATGAAAACACTGTTTAATCAGTATAATTGAAGGATTCATGACTTTCTTCTTTCTTGTCAGATTTACTTCAAAGTTTTTAATCTGTTTGTATGATTTTTCATGTTTTAATCAAAGCTAATTTACTTTTTTTTTAATGTGTTGGAATTAAAAACATTAAACCATTCACTCTTAACAAATTTCAAACCTATGCAAGTTGGCTCGGAACCATTCCAAGACGCAGGTCCATGTTCACCGCTCAAATCACATGCGAGTGCTTGGTACCCATCCAGCTCATACCCTTCATTGCAAGCGAATAAACATGTTGATCCGTAGACAGGACTTGCGGTACAATTCAACAGTGATCCGTGGAAAGGGTTCTGCAACCGGCGGCATCGGAACACTAAGTGTGGAAATACATGTATATAAGTTAAGGTAGATTGTTGGCCTATAGATTATTCATCTCGTGCATGGATATCTGAAAAACTTTACCTCCACACTGAAAAAAGAACAAGTATAAAATGCCGGGGGATGCATGAAGAGAATCCACCAAAGAGAAGTTGTTTGAATCTAAATACTTCAAATCGCTTTTTCAGATTAAAAGACATATCTCGAAACAGCTATAGGGTCCAGTGTAAAACCAGGTTCATATACAGAGCGTTAAATCATGATAGTCTTACCGCAGGTCCAAACAGGACAAGTGGCAATGAAAGTGGACTTACAAACTGGTTTGGAAAGCCACTTTTTGTGAACAGATGTTCGTGATTCAGCTTCGTGATTCCTGAACAGGTGTTTTGTGATTCAGCTGTTTGTCGATCGTCATAACAACTGGGCAAGTTTGACTTGAAATCCAGTCCATGGGTCTTATATCTGAATGGGGACACAACTTGCTTGCTTTCCTCGAGATGCTATGAATTTTTGGGCATTTAAAAGGTGAGCATTCGGGATCAAAGGCTACTTAAGCGGTGGCTTTTATAGTTAGCAAAATAAAACCCCAAGTAGATGAATTTGATCTTCTGATTCTTCTTCAATCAAAACAAGATAATTCTAAGGTTAGGGTCCTCTTTGATTAAACTGATAACTATGTCGTTCGTATACCTGTTACATGTACGATTACATCACACGTTGCTAGGTTCCCCTCAGCATCTCTTGCAAAGTAGGCCAGTCTTGTAGGACTCTCAGGAAACCGGTTTCCATCAGGTGATTGGGATGTACTGAAATGATGAAAGTGACTCAAATTTAGACAATTCAATCAGCTGTATATTATTCAAATATCTCAAGCTCTGAGAAAGTATAATTATTGGAATTCTGAGGATGGGCTGGTAATACTATTTTTCCAAGGAGCGAAGCCCTCGAGGAAAAATAGTTTCCTTTGCTGGCCCATCAAAAGAACTAGTATTCCAATATACTTTTTAAGTAACTGTTAGGGATATTTTTAGGCGCTATGTGTGTAACGGTACCGTACTCAGACACAGTCATTCACTGTAACGTCAGTGTCTCACTTAGCCACAGCACAGTGCTTTCCCTTCCACTGTTCACTGCATCGTCTAGCTGCTTATTTAACAAGATTTTTCTCCTTCATTGCAGTATTTCCACTAATGTAGAGTAGAGCATTTTTGTGAGCAAGCCAATGTTATCAATTCAAACATTTCACAGGATGAATAATTATAAATCAGTAGAACAAAAGCTGGCCGACAGCAAAAGCCTTCGAGTACGTCGCTGTGTTTGTTTATGTATCCGAATTTGCACAAATTACCCAAACCGCAGTATTCGCGGTCCGTTCCATCGGTTTTGCGCGTGCGCAGATGTGCATTTTTTTTTACCGAGGTCAAGTATAGCGAAAAGTATTCCAAATTCATTTTGGAGGCTTGTTTACTAGTTGAAATATATGTAAGCATGTTTCCCCATATTGGCCAATCAGATAGCTTGATAGATCATGAATAGATGAGATTTAATTCATACTATCAGGGAATTCAAATGAGATCAAAATATACGTCAATTGAAATTCAATCTGTTTGTTATCTCTAGCAAATCTGAATAAAAGGAAAATCTGCTATTGAGTAAGTGAATCTATTTTATATTATCGGTGCCAATATAATGCCGTCAACACTATTTGAGTAATTAAACAAGATGGAGACTCCGCTGCTTCGGGATATCCTAAAATTTTCTGAATTAAATATGTAATCCCCCGTAAGAAGAAATCAATATATTGAAAATCAAATTATTAGCCAAATTAGCAGGAACCAAAACTACCCGGTCCATAGGGGTCCATCGAAGCACTTAACCGTACTGTGACGGCCCTCCATCGTAGAGTGTGTGTAAGACGAATGGGGGGTAGTCGTCCCCTTCCCCCATCCTGATGGTCAGATGAGCCAGTG